>VUJU01001075.1:0-69056 GCA_009835225.1 Aphis craccivora
TTTAAGTTCTTTTAAAATTATTGTAAGCTAAACTTATGAAAAATCTTGTATTAAATTTTCAATTCTTAGCTACTTATACAAAATTTTTTATGAATTATACCTACAAAATAATTTGCGAATATTCATGGTTTTGACGAATTTTTGTCAATATTTGAAATTCAAATGCTAATAAAAAAAACTGTATTCTTATAATTTTTTAATCACTATAAGAATAACTTATGAGGAACTTTGTATTAAATTTTCAAGTATTTTGATAGGGCTAAAAAAATTTTATCGTCACTTCAAAAATATTTTTTTAGAAAAATTAAAAATTTCAGTTGTCTATAAATAGCTCAAAAAATTCAAAATATTTTGAAAATTAAATCACGTAAAGAAAATACCAATTTTAATAACTGGTAAAATTGTCAAGTATCTACGACTTATACTTTTTGAATAATAACAAATATTTAAAATCGTTTGGGATAAATCGTTATCGTTATGCTATTTCGTAAACATTTAAAATTCAAACGCACTTAAAATTTTTTCTATAATGATGTTATAAGTTTTCTCTATAGATACTTGAAGCAAAACTTATGGATAACTTAGTGTTGTATTTTTAATCCTTAGTTATATACACAACACAACAAATAGTATGAATTTTCAACTACAAAATTACTTGCAAATTTTCGCGTTTTTGACAGATTTCGTAAAAATTTGAACTATAAACGCTTATAAAAAATAAATTGTAACTAACGATTTTTAATTTTTTTTTAGCTACAATAAAAACAATTCATAAGGAACCTTGTATTAAATTTTCAAATTTTTTTGGTCATCCAAAAAAAAAAATTCTCATAAAAATCGAAAATTTAATAAATAAATAACTTAATAATATTATATATTATAATATATTTATTAATAAATTAATAAATAACTCAAAAAAAGTCATTTGAAGCATTTGAAAGCATTTGAAGTTCAAATATTGACAAAAATTCGTCAAAACCATGAATATTTGCAAATTATTTTGTTGCTATAATTCATAAAAATGTTTGTATAAGTAGCTATGAATTGAAAATTCAATACGAGATTTTCCTTAAGTTTAGCTTATAATAATTTATAAAAGAACTTAAATTCTGATATATTCAGGCCATTAAAACATAAATCACCTTCGTCACCAACCATTCGAAATTATATTCTAGGCTGACAAATCATCTCCGTTCAGAATCGTTTTTCGTATACAATGATACTTATCATTAGATTCAAATTTAACACTCCTATATATATAATAATGATCCACACGGCACCTAATGTACAGCAGAGCGGACCCACTTACCCACTTTTTTTAATTGTACATTAGATAAATATAATATTATAATACACAATTACTCACTTTTTAATATATTGTAATGTATAATATAAAAAAATATATGTACATTTGTATAATAAATAATAAAAATATTGCTGTGCATTCAGAACAATATAATACAATGATATAATTTACTTAAATAAAATTAATAAATAACACCGATTTTAATTACGAGTAGTATGTAATACCAATTTTTTTTTTTTTTTTTGTACTTAATAGTTTATTGCGGGCGTTTTGTAATCTCTCACAGATATTCACTATTTTGAAGTTTACTCAATAGTAGACGACCCCCTAAAAAGGACATTTCTTAATTCCTCGTGATTGTCTACTACACAGAGATTTCACTGTTATATATAATACGTTCTTAATAGAAAAATAAATGTTTTATCTCTGAATCACTGATATTTTTTGCGTTATTGTGAAATTAATATGGTATATAATAATACAGTAAGTATACCATACGTTATTTGGTATAGATATGATGTTTTAAGTTCACATACACGCAAAAGTGTTGCTATGGTTTTGACCGTTTTGGGACACCACCGCATACACACTCGGCAACGACTATCAAAATAATATATATTATGTAATAAATCGTAGTTGTGACTTGTGAGTATTGTTGCCGACGAATTACTATACCTATAATACGTATGCGTGGTGTAGACTGAAAACTCAACGCAGCCGCAGGTGTTTAACAGATACATTATATAATATCATATTAATCAATGTCATAAAATATTACTCTGTTTTATAACAATATCATTTAGTATTTATACACAGTATAATAATAATACCAAATAAAACTATTCACACCAAATACAACGAAAGTATACGAAGCTGGTATACCCGTGTAATTTCATTTCCAAAAGACGTTATAATACTGAACGATTTGTATCACAACATATTATTATAAAATAAATATAACAGTGATATTGTCACAACCCACTGACGTCGGAAACCTGTACGATATACTGATAAGAAAATGAACAATGATTGCTTATATATATATATATACAAGCAATGCGTGTACAGTGTATAATTGTATGTGTTTGGCGCTTACTCGGATCGTGGCATTTCGTAAATGGTAACTCGCGTACATCGACAGTATGACATCACATATTTGGAATAGCAGAGAGGCATTGAAGTAAAACTGTCCGAAACCTGTGAAACACACATATTAGTAGAATAATATACGTACAGGCATTCAGACGTTACGCGCCAATCCGAAATTTCTGTCTGTCAAGTTATTTATTAACGTGCGTATATTATAATATTAAATAATAAAATGATTTACGTATTATTATAAACGTAGCATAGTGCACTGATATTTGTGTGCTCGACGCATTATAATATGTGCGCCAAACGTATAAATAGTATTGTATTATTTTGACGATTAATTCCAGGAAATTAGAGTATGTATACTATATACCTAACGGTGCGGCGTCAGTATTCATTAGTATTAACACAATCGTGCAGATAATGATGATAATATTATACCTACGGCGAACAATTGTAGACCGAAAATCTGAATATTATCTGACGAAAACAATAATATTTTATTTGGTTTCATCATATCCTTCTCCCACAACAATATTAACGCACACGATACTACTGACTTATTTCTCGGAACATATATTTGATTTTTTATGCTTTGGAAATTCAATTTTCAAAATGAAGTCAAAAAAATATACTGCTGTAATATCCCACTACGAGTATTTTAAATTTATAAATGTATATTGGAAACGTAGAAGTAAATTCAATTAAAAAACGTATACACGCGTAGTTAATAACATTTATTCCCATTGATGAAGTTTATTTTCAGTCTACGTTTTTAAGACGCAATAATATGGAAAAATCATAATATCGCACTTCATCTTTAGTATACGCCATCTCGTGAGACTATACAGTATACATTTAAGAAGATAAATTAATCATCCATAATTATAAATCCTTAAACCATCATATAAGTACACCATCATTGTAATAATTTTTCAAATTATGGTGTGGCAGGTTTATATATTATATTCGCAAATAATATTTCAGCTCTAAATTATAATAATATATTTAGTGGAAAATCACTCGAACGATTTTTTTCAACCCAGTTTTTTTTTTATATAATTAATAAAATATACAGCATATCGGTTAAAGTACATTTACAACAGGATATACAGTATATATACTGTATACACGTCATTATGCTCGAGGCTATATAGATATTATATGGAATTTACAGATAAAATTGCTAGTAAAATTTTTATAAATGTAGGTATAAGTCAAATCGGTAAATTTTTTAAATCATTTTTTTATATAAATATATACCTACATAATTTTACTTAAGTACCTAACCTATTCCTGAAATTGCTTAAACCGATATAGTTTATAATTTCCATCATGAATGATAACAATACAAAATATAGATAAGATAAATGATAATATATAATAATAAAATACATATATAATACCTATATATTCTAAAATTTGAATTGCTTAAATAAGTAACGATATTATATTGAACGCATTCATTACAGTGTTTACTTTTTTACAATTTTTAAAAATACAATAGTATTATGCTATTATACATTGTTTATGTGTAATATTTATATTGATCATTTTAAAGATTACCTAAATGGTTAAATATAAATATGTTTATAGTTAGTTATTACGCTTGTAAAAATATTATAATGAGGAGTTATTCAATTTTAACAGCAGTAGCTTAAAAATAATTAACCGGTTAATTACACGATAAATTTACCAAACTAACCTAACACGATTATGCGATGGTTACCGGACGTATGTAGGTACTTAGGTGTCTGTTATTGTGAACGGTTTGGGTTTTTTGAAACAGTTATTATTTATTAAAAATGTACCTGAAACAAGTTCATGTGAATTTTCCGGAGTCTAAACAAAAGTTTAAAACAAAAACTAATGACAATAATTATATTATATTGTATGACTACAATCATGAGCGCCCATTGGGAGGGGTAAAATAGGGCACTTGCCCCCCCCCCCTGGACAAAAAATATTTAAAACTTGTAGCTCAATAAATATTACCATAATATTAGTATTATATTTATTACCTTACATTTAAGAATTTTTTTATTTTGACCCCCCTAAAATGTTACTTATGGGCGCCCATGACTACAATTATATAATAGTCAAATATATCTGCGTACACGATGATAATAATAAACGTGACGATTTTTAATTACTCACCGACCCACGAATGATTTATCTTGCCACCCTTTTCAACGTACCATTCTAATAAGCAGCTGCTGATCAACAGTATAATTGAAAACCATTGAAACCACTAAAATAAAAACAAACACATAGATTGCGAGTCAGCAAACCGTTAAACTGTAGAGCCAGAATAAGGGTTAGAGTCTCTCCGGAGCAATAAATATGTATATATATATATATATATTATATATTATTATTTTTTAATTTAAAAAATTAAAATATATTTTATAACTGGTATACAATCAATTTAATACATAATATTTGTATTAAGGTTGTAAACATTTAATCTCAATCAATATCAATATTGAGAATCCTAAAACGACAAAAAGTCATTACTAAATAGTAAATATTATTATATTATTATACTTACATAAATGATAATAAGTATTATATTATCATACATGCATACATAATTATTGATTTTAAGTTTTATCATGTGCAAAACAAAAATATATCTATCAAGTATAAAAGCTATTTTTACATAAATATCAGAATGATATTGTTTTGTTTATCCAATTTTTATAATACATATTATTTTATTGAACTATAGACTATAGTATTATATAATAATCTGTATATTATACAATATGTCAATACTGAATAATGATTATAATTATTAATATAATAATAATCTCGTTTTACACGAATACGTATTTCACCCAGTAGTTAAAAACTTAAAAATAAGAATAGGTACAAGTTGTATTCAATATTATAGTCATTTGATATTAAACATTCAACAAATGATGTTATCATTTTTATATTGTTATCAAAAAACTAATACTAATAAAAAGAAAGCTAAAAAAATTATACCGACTTGTTTATCAATATTTAATGCACGTATACTATTATATTATTTATTTAAAGTGGCCATTTTTAAATAATTTATGAAATAAATTTATCTTCTATAAAAACACAAACGAAAAATTAAAAATAAATGAAAAATGAAAAACAACAACCAATATTGACATTTCTCTAAAAATATATATCGCCTGAGTGTTGATCATGACACTTATTGTAACTATAGTGTTATTTTTGTCCTCCGGTCGAGAGAGAATACTTAGCATTTACCTGAATAATAAAATACTTACCAACTGCAAAGCCGTCAACGTGTACAAGGTTCTACGAGGATCCGAGTTCTCCACCTTATAAGACGAGATTCCGAACGCGGGTAAGTCTGTCCATTGTTTTTTGAAGTATTTCAAATTTACAATCATTTGTACGATATTATTATTGTCTGAGACTCGCGGGACGCCAGGTTTTCAATGATGGAAGTGTTCGTTGCGGTGGACGTGCTCGCGATCGACACGGCGTCACGTAAAATGACTGCAGCGACCGCGACCTAACGATATACGATATTTTGTTTATGTTTATCTTAGTATTATGATTACAGGTGACAGTTGTGCGCTAATGAAATCGAAATGATATTATCTACAGACTGAAATATGCGAGTAAACCTTCGATAGTTGTTTTTACGCACGTAATGTACCTACGTCAGGTATATGCCTGCGGTTTGATATGGATAATAATATAATAAATTATTATGAATTGCTGATAATAGAAAAAAGAGAAATATGATAAACGGGCGACGACCGAAGAAATTCTAGAAGCACCAATGTCCTTATAATAAATAATATAATATATTATAATACACGAGTACCTATACACACAGAATGAATCACCATCACCAATTATGTCAAGTGCCTGCCTTCCTTTTCTTTTTCAATAATGCAGTTATTCAAATTTTATTGGAATATTTTTCTTTAAGACTACAATATTATAATCTAATATTTAATTTGATTTCTTAAAATACACTTAATATACTTAAAAATTCAATTTTTAATAACTTTATTATTAATTAATAAACATCGAAAGGCCGGTAAATTATCGTGTGAATTAAAGTACACAATAAGTGATTAATATGTTATATTATCTTAATCATATCGCATTATAATTATATTATACATAATATTATCATTATATTATGTAGAATAATCTACAGGTCTCATTAAATTTTTTTTCACGTACATATTACCGCACTGTACATTTAAAAATAAACATTGTGACAGTATGTAGTTACCTAAAAAGACATTAAAGATCTAACGCCTTTAATAATATTATGATTAAATAAATAAAATATATGTATATACAAAAAAACCATTAAATTGTTATGAATTAAATGTATACTCAAAATATAAATACCACTTCAGTGTAGGTTTATTATGTTATCTGATATTGATACTGTATAGATAAGTGAATTTCTACTTATAACAAATATATATAACTATATATATATATACATACCTATGACAAATATATGACATGATAAATGTTGATGATCGTTAAATAAAAATAAAAATTTGTATATTTTTGTTTTATCCCAAAACTGAAGTTTTATTGTTTTATTATTCTTTATTTTCCAGAATATAAGAAGATAAATTATATAAAATATCGTCATCAAAAAATAATAACAAGTTATTTATTATATTATTATTTAATGTTTACGTAATTTCAAACAGCATTTCCTGTTAATATTATTTATGCTAATATGATGTGTAATATAATAATAAATAAAGTACAATGATAGTATAATGATTAGTTTTTTTGAAGTAGGGTCTAATTTTTTTTTTTACTTTATATATATATAATAAGTATTTGTTATTTTATTAAAATCTGATTGGAATAGGAATTATTGTAAAATATGAGTAATATTATTAGAAAAATAAATTTTAGAATCATTCAAAGATTAGTCAGCTACCTACATAGTTATTAGATATTTCACCTTATTAATCATTATACTCTATATTATGTATATTGATCAGAAATCGAACAAAAGTGTTCAAGTGGTAATTTATGAAATTTTCTAATGAAGTACTTCAGTAAAAATAATATTTATATTGTAATGCTTAACTGTATTCATTTGAAATATATATTTTTAAACTAATGTAGGTAGGTATATATGATTATTATAGTAGAAGGTAATTATTAAATTAATAATTTGTTTATAAGATAATATACTAGAAATTTAATACAATTTAAAATACTGTAAATGTTGATAAATAATATTTGAACATCCATATTAAACTTTTGACGAACACTATATTTTATCATTAAGATAATTTTTTATTAGCTATAATATCAATTATATTTTGTTTATAAATACAATCAAGATGTTGCAAAAAATATTACGCTAATGGCAGAATAGTATAATATATTAAATTTAAAATGTCAAGTACGTGATGGTAAAAACATTCAATAGGTATCTGTTAATTTTTATTATTCTTCTAAAAACGAAAAAAAATCGTCTGCTCTACACGGACCTCATCAGTGGGTCTCATTATATTGTCGAACGATTAAATAAAAATAAAAAATAAATTAAAATAGTATATTATTGAATTTACATAAAAATCGATGTTATAAATTAACTTCCATTAAAAAATGAAAAACTATTTAATGGAAGACAATTTTAGTAAACCAAAAACTGTTATTTATAATTAATGTACTTATATTATAATTACGCGAGCGTTAAAGTCCATTTAAATTTATTATAAATCAAATAGGTAATCAGTTACTGAAGACCATGATACCGCTACGTAAATCGAATTAGAAATTTCAAATGTTTTTATAAGTGGTATTATGATTGATTGTAAACATTTTAAACTTCAAAGCAACAAGCTTATTATATTATATACATTTTAATTAATCTAATTATACATAAGAAAAATATAGGTAGGTTTAAAAACTATCCATATAATTATTAAAAATATACATTACATTGTCAATTTTATAATATAGGTATTATTAAAAGAAAAAACACAATAAAAATAGATATATTTATTATATTATGTATTCCTTGCAATAAAATTCCGTGTATCGGAGTACTACAATTGATGAAGATAAATAATTTTAAATTAAAAATAAATATATTCTTGTATATATTATTCTATATTTGTTCATTTCATTCATCGTATCAAGTAAAACGAAGTAACTTATCGATACAGATTTTTAAGACACGAAGTTTAAATGAATACCCGAGTCATTTGAACGATGACAATTGAACCATTAATGCTTTTGGATTAGATCATTAATATTTCGTTTAGTAGCTACAAAGTTTACCATTCATTAAAATGTTATATTTTTCCTTTTAAATCATATGTTCCACTTCGTCAAGTATACCAGCACAAATAATATTACCTATAGGTATTTTTTATCGTCTTATATACCACTTAAGTTAACAGTAGTATACATATTAATATATTATACGGATCGGATTTTTATTTATTTCACTTGAAAATAAGTAACGCACGTACACGAGATAAAACTAATGTTATGTATTATAATATTATGTTGTTAGCTTTAATATTATAGTGAATTGACCAATGATCAAACTTAAGGGTTTGATCATTATTATCTGTTTTTCTCGTTAGTTCTATACAGTATTTCAATTTTTAAGCGAGTAATAAGCATTTTGATTTTTTAATATTTTCTATACCTAGGTACTCATAACTCGCTTCTACTAAACGAAAATTCATAATATTTTATGTTTGTAAGACAGAGATAACATATGTGCATGTACCCACATGATCTCAAATGTTAAAATTATAAAAACATTACAATAAAATCACATAATATTATAACCTTAGTATAAAATAGTATATCCTAGTTATAAATAATAGAAAAATAAAACTACACTATTTAATCATAATATTAAAACCATATTATCTATAGTATTATTATTTTATTTTAGACTCGTCACGTAATGCTTGTGTCAAAATAATAATATAGATGGGTAGAGCTGGCTAAATTTAACAATTTTCCACTTAAATCGGTAGATAAAAAAAAATAGAAAATAACTTTGCATAAAAATATTTTGAATTCACTTTTAACTTTTACATATAAATTATATTTTAAAAAACATTCCAATTTAAATCATAATAATGTGTACCTACTATTTTTTTTAGTCAAATATTAATTTAAATTATTATATTTTTAACTAATAATAATACACGAACAACATTTAAAGATCATACTATAAGTAATTGTACATTTTTAATACAATAACTCTTCGTTGTTAGATAGTATAGTTTTATTTAATAATTTTTTTTTACAAAATCGTCATATTATATATTTTCGTGATTTACCTAAAGATGACATAACTGATAAAAACATTCTAAAGTTAATTATATTGATAGTTAAATTAGTTTTTTTTTGTAACCATAGTTAATTATGCAAATATATTTTCATTCTTTTTAAACTGAATAACAAATGTTTGATGTTAATTAGTGTCATGATGAAGGTTCTATTTATGTTGTGTCTATTCGCGGGAGATTTATTTGTATGCAGAGTATGGACCTTTTATAGGCGCATCCATAAATACCTGTACTCTGTAATGATAGTAAGAGCTCCAATGGTGCAATTTGCTTTTCGTTAAAACATGTAATTTGATGCCACAATGAAAACAAAAATGAAGAAGTTCGTTTATAAAAATCATTTTTTTTTCTTAATTTTTGAGTTACGACAAATTTCATTTACCTTTATTATTATTTAAGAGATTTTTAAGTTAAAACTCGTGTAAGAAATTCAAAAGGCGTACAGAATATTTAATACACTTTTCGTTAATTTTTATAATAATATCGAAATTAATGAATTTATTATATTGTATTATTTTTTTATATAAATCATTATTTAATAAATTATATTGCAAATAAGTATTTACATATATACCAATACGCATATAAAGTTCAAGACATAATATGATTCAGGGAAAATTGATTTGGATAAGATAACAGATAACTCACTTAAAATATTTATTTATAATTTATATAATATTAAATTATCAAATTAATTTAGATGAATAAAAAATAATTTTAAATTTGAATGTTTTGTAAAATAACACTTTTCCTATAAATAATAAATATAATATACAGAATTTTAAGTTTGTTTTTTACCTATACATACGGTTTTCCATCTGTGTTACAGAGAATAAACAACAAAATAACTACTGTTAAAAAGTATAAATGATATTAGAGAACAAAAATATAAAATATAATGAACAGATTAAATTGCTATAGCCTATAGGTTAATAGTTTTGAAAAATTAACACTTTATCATGACAAAATAAAATGTTGCAAAATGGTCGAAGCGTTAAGTTTCAAGCTGCAGTGAAAAACGGCATAAATCATATAAGAACGTCCTTATGGACAATAGTCATATTTTCAGTTTGTATAAATTCTGCTCCAAACTAATAATTGAAAATAATGTAATCTATATTTGAATATTATCATTGATTATTTATTATTATTTTACTATATACATATAATCAATATATTATGTTATTATGTTATATATTTTTAATATATACGTACCTATAATCAATGCTACTATCATACATAGTATTGTTCTATAGTATATTATACTATGTATAATCAATGATATTATGTATAATATTATACAATTAAATACATAATAAATTGAAGATATACGTAAGAATGCAAGTTAAAAAAAAAAAACTCAACTTAATTGCGACGAATGATAAACTAATGATTATAGATTTAATTATATATCGTTATTTATATAATCGGGGGATAGAACTTTTTGTAAGTTAATTGAAAAGTTTTTAGAAAATAAAAATCCTCTCACCACGGTTATTATTTAAATTGTGATGCGCAATTAATTGTACGAAAATATTCGCGTGTTTATCCTTCTATATTTAATACCCATGAGCATTATAATATTATAAATGCGTTATTATCGTAACACAATATAATTACAAACGCCACTCTATTGTACCATGCATGTTTTTTCAAACACGCTTCGTTTGAAGTTAACGAACTATTTTATAGTATTTTTTTTTTTATTTCTGAGGGCGGTTTATTCTGCACGTTTTTGTTAATTTACAAATTGCAAAATCACATCCCCACAATACCTGCACTTATATTTTATATATTTTTAGAGAATATTATAGAGATTAAAAAACCACTCAAGATCGCTGCATATAAACATGTTATGATAATAATATGATTGACATAATAGATAATTGACTAGGTACCTATTGTGTTTTTAACAAGAAAATATAAGAATATTATTTATCGAAGTATGTGAACAATTCTGATACAATCAAAATATTGAATACTTACGATCTTTATCATATCAACATGATCTTAACTAAAATAAAAATCGGTGCAATTAGTTTCGTTTCAACAAACTTCTATACTGCGTATTACATTTTGTTTATAGTTATTCTTCGGCTTAAATTGTGTCTTAAAAATGTCATTCGTCAAATTAAATATTATTTATACATTCACCAACACAATCTCTATCTAAATCTTTTAATGTGCATTATTATAACATAATGTGGTACAGTGGTAGTCTTTCTAAACACCAGATTTTAAATTAATTACATCAGTTCAAGGTATTTTATTGTAGGCGATAAAAATATTAATAATTTGAAAAAACAAACTAACTTATAAAAAACAATTATTGTAAGATTAACACGTGTGCTAATAAGATGAAGTCACGACAGTGAAAGCTAAAATCTAGCTATTGAAACGTATTCTATCACGACATGATTTTTATTATAAAAAATAATATTTTAATGACATTCCGCGTAGTGATTGTGTTCCATATGCGATACAGTATTATAATAAATAATTAATATTTGAGCTATGGTAAATTTTTTTTTTTTAAAGGTTCATTTTCAACATTAATAGAAATATTTTACGGGGGTAAGTGATACGATGAGTTTAAAGGTTAGTTGCGTTTCCCTGGTAAATCTAAATTTTGGATTCAAATCAAGGCTTTCGTTTTGTTACTGTATTCAAAAACAATTTTTATGTAATAAATAAATTATTCGTCAAGAGCGTGAGTTGCAGTTTTAATTTGACAGCACAGACATTCTAAATTCGATTATGTAGTTTTATATTAAAAACGATATATTTACAAGTAATATAGTATGTCAACCAACATCATTTAGCTCGATGGTATCCAATCAATTGGGTTTGTAACACGAATAAAGAAAAACACCACCCAGAACCAAACCGTTTGACGTATTAGTTTTTCATTTAAATTCTCTCCGTTCAATTACCAAAAATAATATGTATAGTGTATACGTACACCAGTACAGGGTAGGACACTAGGACAGTGAAAGAGTTGATTTAAAAAAATAGAATTTCTTGATAATGGTTCAAGATAACTTACTGCTCATTACATGTCTACATATTATTAGGAAAAAAAACTATTTAGAAAACATAAAATAGTAATCAACAATATAACGTGCTTTTATAATTAAAATTAATTGTTTTACAAAAATAATGATACAGTTTTATGACTGTTCAACTTTTTAGCGTTAACTTTATGTTCATTTCAAACAGCTTATGATTCAGTACATGGAAGATGGGGCATATGTAGTTTGTTATTAGAAATAATTGACATTTTATATTATATTTTATAAAAAAAATTAATAATTTATGATATATTTTAATGTTTTTTTTTTAATCTTAACTTTTAAAATTTGTTATTTTAGTGCTCCATCCTGTGCTTAATTTTATATGTAGTAGAGTGATTTACCAAGAATATTTGTCCTATAGTTTTTTGTTTAATAATGCAGTTGAATACATTTTTAGAAATTTTGAATATACTTCAGACCATATTTTGGAATAGATATTATTGATCTGTACTTAGGTACTATGTAAGTAGTATTCTATTGTGATAAAAACTTCTAATTTTAAATAAAAACCCCTATTTTTTTACTTTAAATAATATTATTTAGAAGGTTTTTTATTTAAATGTTGATATATTTTAATTGTAACGAGTTGTTTCTAATTTATTAAATTTAATGTATTTTAATTTATTATATATCAATTTTTTCATATACTAGATGTCCAGAAAATAAAATTCATTCACGTCGTTAAATTAAAAAAATATATGCATACCTAGTAATGATTTAGATAATAGCTATGTTTTTAGCTTTGTGTGTCTTATTATTGTAAGATAAATAACTATTACATTTGGCTATATTTTTTTATGAACAAAAATATAATATTAAACATTAATTTTATTTTTAATAAGAATAATAATAATTATAAGTTATAAGTTATTTTACTATATTGTCTTTTTTTCATTACAAAAGATCTTTGTAACACTCCATTACAACAAAATTATTTAAATTAAAAAAAAAAATTAATCCACTTTAATTAAATTTAAAATGTATAGTCAATTTAAAAAAATTATGTTTTTATAGATATAATAATAATTGATTATTTTAAATCAAATATAATATCAGTTAACTAATAATTATTTGACTATTATATTACTTAGGTACTAGAAGGAAGCTAAAAAAAAAAAAAAAAAAAAAACTATAATTTATGTGTTTTTATGAATAAAATATAATACAAAGGTAGGCAAGTGGGTAACACTTTTCTATATATTAGGTGTCGAGTGGGTCACTGTTATGAGTGTGTTAAATTTGAATTAAATAATATATTATTATATACGAAAAACGATTTTGAGCAAAGATTGGTTCTGACAGAGAGATTTTATAATAATAATTTTATAATTAATTAATATATTTTATAATATATTAAAGTCATATTTTTCTGTTAGTATTACGGTAGGTAGATATAATTTTTACCAAAAAATATTGCATTTATTCTATTATTAATATTCAATAATATTATGTATATTTATACCATATTACCATATTATATCAACTATATCATTTAGTATAACACAAAATGTACCTAATTAAATGTTCCTGTAATTACCGTAAAACAATTAAACAAAAAAAAATATGTTTATAGTATAAATAGATAATATCATAAAATAAATAAATTCCATATAGCAAAATTCGCAATAATGTAATATATAAGTGAAAGTTTTAAGTTCCAGGAATATTTTTTAAATTATAACAATATAATTAACATACTATAGTTATTTATCGTTTAAATAAGTATGATTTAGTGCAGCAAATTGAAACTTAAAATGTTTATAAAAATTATTGTCTTTTCTGATTTTACGGTTTCCGTATATGAACAGTAGGTAATTCATATTTTTTTCATTTTTCTTTTTTTATTTTTTTTCTTATGAAGAATTTTATATTTATTATATACAAAAAATAAAACTTGTTTCCAAGTATTTTTAATATTTTTATACAGCTATAAGGATAACTTTTTAGGGGATTATTAAATTTTAAAGAATTTTGACTTGACAAATAATTTTTTATCGGCGTATTTATAGAAAAAAGACTAAAAAAAGTTAAAGATTTCTCATGTCTAATGTCTGTAAATAACTTAAAAAAGGCAAATACATTTTTGAAAAAGTTATTGTAAATAAAAGCGGTAATTCAAACATTTGCTAAAATGTTCAATTTTAATTTATTTTTGGAATTTATTTTTGAGTCGCATCGAAAAACAAAATCGATTTTGTCAAAAATATTTGTATTCGTTTTTACCAATTATAAAAAAACTACTGTGGAATTTTTAAGTTAATTCCTCCAAAAGTACAAACTAGATATAATTTTATAATATCACTCTAATAATTGAAAATTTAAACATTTTATCAGCGATTTAACATGGTTACCTACTCATACTCATACACAATAGAAAACACATCATAATAAAATCAATATATTATTTATAGCTCAGCTCAGAATCTAAAATGATGATTAAATGATTATGAGATATAATTGGTCTTTGATGATGAGGTTGTGACAGTTAACATGTTAAAAATTGTTCAGTTCTATTTATATAATATGCAAATATATAAACTATATACGTTCAAAATTCAAATATTATATTGATTTACATTATGTCCCTAGTAATACAACATAAGTTGACAGCAAAGAATATAAATTATTCTTGATGATTTTTTTTTTATCACTGTTTGAATACAACCTAGTAAATGTTATTTATATTAGACATGTGTTAACATGTATATTCAATTTAATTTAATTTATTTTTATTTGTATTTAAGTCCAAAATTATTTATCAATCATTTTTTTAAATGATAATTTTATTGTATATAATATATACGATATTATATATGCTATATTATATTAATTAATTATTTTTATTAGCAGTATCATTTAAAACAAAGAATACATTAATTAAAAATAAAATGATAAATAATACTATGTAATAAATCTATAATTACATTTTTGTTTATTAAGCGATACAATCAAGTAAGTATAATAAAAATGATGTATAATAATTTGTCTTGTAATAAAATAATAACTACTTAAGTGTAAAATACCGGTATTGTTTTCATATTATGTATTTTTGTTAAAATTTAAAATATGGATGAATTTAATTCGTTATCTTTTACATTTCATAGAAAAATTGATGGAAAATTTTAACATTGATTTTATAATTTATAATGTATATTATATATTTAGTAATATACATTAATATATGTAATATATTATTTATTTATTTATGTATATTGTATGTACTTATTATAAAATCAATTATTTCACAAAGTGAATACAACATAATATTTAAATAATAATAAATCAGAAATTCCATCATACATTTTTTCTAAGCGTTATTTATACATTTACCTAATAATATGCGTTTTATTTTAAAATCTGTTATAATTTAACTTGTGAATTTACTTATAATAAGTTAATTGTTTGTTTTTTTAATTCATCAACAAGTTATAATTAGTTATAATTTCTTAGACATTAATATAAATAATTAACTGTATTTTATGAGCTTTAAATTATAATATAATAGAATTTAAAAGGTGCAAATATTTATCTTGTATTCGGGTGAGTTAATGCTGTTAATGGATCTTATGTAACACATTTTTCGTTCTTACAGTTTTGTGAAAAGTTATTTGTTTTATATAGTGCAGGGATTCTTTTTACCCTATTTGAAGATTGTAGGAGATTAGGATTTATTAAAAGGTTACACAGTTAAGACAATTTTGTGGTGATTTTGAATAAAGCAGCTATTCTATTAAAGGCATTTTTTTTTTTTTTTTTTAAAGATTTATCAATTTATTTGAAGTAAATTTTGTATGAAATTTGAATCTATTTTCAACAAATACACATTATTATATTAATGACGACAATTTAAAAAAACGAAACAACTTATAATCTACTCCTTAAGTTATTTCATACTCCAGTGACTAAAACTTTAAGAACTACCACAGTTAAACTTGTTTGTTCACACCAAAATTTATAGTTTCTATTTGTAATGCGCATCGAAGTGCTAAACCAAATTTAATTACTTTCATCGTCCATTTTGAAGATTTTCAACCCAATGTTGTCTTAGTATATTATGCAGGGAAATTATTAAGTTATTAATTTAAGCTTAAAAATTAACTAAGGCTTTTTAAAAATTAAGTTATGTCAAATTAGTTATATAAGTTATAAAAATATAACAATTAATTTCATGTACAAATAGTAAATAAGAAAAATATATTCACTTTTTTTTAACTTCACATCTGTAATGTAGCCAATATTAAAAACGCTGAAATATTTTTAAATAAAACCTGTAAGTAGAATAATAGTTTTTCACTTAGTTTTGTTTAATTAAATAAATTGATAAACATAAAGTATGAAATATATTAAACGTCTTTGTTTTACTATACTATTTTGTGAGCGTACATAAACTTTGCAATTTTCAGATGGTACACGTTTCACTGTTGATTTTAGAAATTTAGGAATATATATTTTTCTATTTTTGTGATGATAAAAAATAAAAATAATAATAACAATAATATTGGAGAGCAGTAGCGACTGGTGGATACGTGTATCAGTGATACCTATACAATATTATCATTATTATTTTTTATAGCGTAGGATACGTTTTCAGGCGAATGTGACTCTCGATCGGTTTCGATTTTATAGCTCTGAATGTATATTATATATGTGTGTGCGCGTGCGTATCGTAATACCTATATACGTGTAAATACTTATCAATTGCATTTTTTCGTACACCACCGTTTGGATTTTATGCGTTTGTCGGTAAATAGTTTATACGATAATCTACTATTATTTATATCCCACATCCGTTTTACCGGGTGTTCGTAATGTTAAAGTGTATTGTGTTTAAAATAAAATAAATGTGTGCGTGGGAGTATGCGTTTGAGTGTTTATGCGAATTGCATTTTAGACCTGTCAATAAATCGTAGAAAAATAATATATTGAACGGCCCTGCCCTGCACTGCATCAATGCACATGATACAACTATAATAATAAAACGAGTAGGTACATAATACTTGCAAGTAGAGTTATATTCAGTGACCCAAAAACCGACCGGCTGGCTCCTTTATATTTGATAAACTATACAACATATATCATCACAATATTATAAATTATAATACATAATTTCCAGATATTATAACACGCGTGTCGTTATATAATATTGTTTTATACGATTTTTAAGGCGGCGTTCGATTATAATTTGAACACACGTGCAGTATAATATTTCCGAGTTCCGACCACATGAATATTATTAAGACGTATCGAATTAATGCGAGATTGCTTAATATTATATTTACATAAATTTGTTAACTTTTCAATATCGTATGTATACCGTGGTAGACAATTATTGTATTGCTCGATTTCCAAAGATAAAGATTTCTAGTATATTTCGGGCTTGTAAATAAATAGTGAGTATACTTTAGTAGGTACTACAGTTAATGTAAAACTACTAAAAATGCAATTAAAATAAATAAAAACATAATTTTAGGTTTATAACAATACAAGTATAGGTACCGAAATAGAAAACAGAAGCATAGCATGTTCGATCCTATAGGAATTTGAAGGTAGACTGTACATTGCTTTTCTTTGTTTGTTTATTTTCAAAATAATATCTTTACAACCAAATTAAAACATCGTCGTATAATTATTCATACTGGAAATTATGTACTTGCATGACAATGTAACGACATATTTTCAGTATATTAATACAAATTCTCGTTACGAAAAAGACCATGTGGGAAGTTAGAATAATTAACTATAGTTTAAACATGGGTACTAAATATTTAACAGTTTGTAGACGTCAATTTGTTTATTTTAACAAAGTATAAAATATACACTTTACATTCATTATGCTACATAGTACATAGATTATATATACATAACATTATTCATCTATATAAATGCATAACTTTCTTTTGGACTATATAAAGCAATAATAAATTATTTTAGCGTGTTTTTGGTTGATAAAGCAAATTTAAAATAGCTATTGCGGAGAAATTAAAAGAATTCCTAAAAGTAAAAAGGATTATATTGTGAAAAATATTAAAACAAAATATAGACCGCTAACCTCATGAAAAAAAACAATGTATAATATATACATTTTTAAAAGTTAAAAAAACAGGAATTTCCATTTAAAAATCAAAAATTTTCATTGTAATGAAATAAAATAGGGTGAAAATTAAATCATTATAAAAAGAAAGAAAAAATATTGTATTTTAGATTTTTAAAGAACAATGGGAGTTTCTATGGTGAAAAAATGAAAATGATTTTGAAAATTGCGAACGTAAGCTAGAAGTGCATGTCATTTGTTATATGCACTTATACACAGAATATACGATACTTATGTATTTCATAAATAGATAAATATATCTATTATATATGCAAGGCCATATTTTGTTGAATCATAATTAAATAAAATAAATCATAAAGAACCGAATAATAATAAAAAATATTTTTTATTTTATTTTGCACATTATAATAATTATTGTTTAATTTATAATGAAATAATCGTCGTGCCATCATTGACCGTCATCGATAATTAATACATCAATAAAATCTCTACATTTTATAAAGCTCAGACATTTTAGCGTTTTATCGTCTTTGACGTAAATAGTTCCAACACTTCGACTGGGAAAAGCACTCTCGTTACTTGGAGTGTTCCTTGGAGAATTGTTCGTATACAATTTACGTATGTATTTTATACACGAGTTCACTATTAAAATACACAATGGCGACGGCGACGATTTCCATTGTGCCGGGACCCGCGCACTGTCGCGCGTGCCGCAAACGCCGGTCCCATTTACCCGACCTTTAACTCTTTCTTTCGGAATGTTCCGAACACACGCGTGTGCGTAATCTAACAACGGAAAATGGTTGAGGGAATGGTTGGTGGCGAAGAAGACCGGATGACAATGAAAACTTCTGACCTTCCGGACTGCCTCCTTTATATACTATAATATTGTGCAGTATACCCAAAGACCGCCGCAATCTCGCCCACATTGCACACGACTTTATTCCTACACTACCACCACCAGCCTTTTGTGATCCGAGTATGAGAGGGTGGCGAGTCGGCGGACCGTTGATGATTTACGGTCTCGCAGCGAACCTGAACAATTTCTCAAAACTTTTCCGACGGCCGTACGACTAACGCGGCAACAGCAGTCAGCTCGGACCGAAACACACACACACACACATAACTCGTGCGTGTTTCTTTATATATATGACACTATACTAGTTATCCACCTGCAGTTGTCGTTCGACACCGATTTACGGGCATCAGATAGGTACCTATATATTATTATTATTGTAGTGGGCTGGCGCCGGACAAAGGATTAAGGGACCGTTTCGTACGTACTGACTAACGTGTTAGTAATGTTATCCCTACAAAAATCTTTTTAAGACGATTTCATGAAACGTACAATAATTATTTGTTTCAATGCTGCCATGTGCGCAGCTGAAGTCTGCTCCGTGTTTCGAGATTATAGTCGGGGTAGCTGCGTGGATTATTAATAACATGGCGTATATTATTATAAATAAGGCGCGGGTTGTGTCTTACCTATAACCTAACCTTACTGCAGTGCACAACAATAGGGCCTTTGTCGAGACTTCAAAAGGAGACGGGCTTTGTGCTTCTGTAGTGTATATAATTATATAGTTCAGACCACTGTAGTAGTAGATGATCGATGGCGAACGACTGGCCGGCCGTTTAGCATTATTGTTACCTACCACGAGTTTCCGGACCAGCACCGTCATAAATATGTCTAAAAAAAATAAATCATAAGCAGGATGTATATAGTTAGTATAGTTGTGCCGTATAGTTAATCTTTTGTGTTATTTGTCAACATCGAATCGTAGAGGTACACTGTTCACTGTTGTTATATTACTTTAGAAAAGTAAAATCATAATATATTATATTAATGATATTTCATTTCTTTTCAACATCACTCTTGAAATTTCAATTTATCTTTAAATTAATAATTTTATGTTTTAGTATAATCAGGAAAAGAAATACAAGTATTTTATTAAGTATAAATATTTTATCTTAGATAATATAGTAATAATGTTACTATAGCTTTATTTAGCTTCTTTAAAAGCATAATATTATAATTTATTGCTATACACTGAAATTATTTATTATGCTTTTTTTTTTTTTTTGTTGGTTCTCAGAAAGTTTTAAGTCAAACACAATACGCCCCAAAGGCGTACTGTTATAGAACAGTGCATATTTTAGATAGTTATTAATATCCTAATTTAGTTTACAGGATTATAAGTACTAATGCAGATTAAATCAAAACTCAACGGCGTTTTCTCAATTATCGGCTGAAAACAGTCGACTTAAATACCGAATATTTCTTTTCTTTTTAATATTAAATACTTACAGTCGTTTCTTCGATAAACTATTCAGCGATACCGATATTAATTAAATGTAAATCATGCGGAAAATAAATGCTATTTCTACATGCCATAAAAGTAAATGATTTCGTGGATGACTGATGAGCGAGATTCTTTTATATTCGTTAAATCGTCAAAGATTTGACGACGACAGCGACGTTTGTGAATCGCGATGGAGTAATACTCTCAATCAGCTTTCCAGAGTATTCGGATTTCGTTTTATATGTTATCTAAATCGTAGTACGAACCATTGGATTCGATGTAAAATGTAAAATATAATATAATTACATAATTTTTAACTATTATAATATTAATAGTGGACAGGAAGTAAAATCATAGTCATTAGTCCCGTCAAATAAATTATAGGTATACCTATCTAAATTATAACTTTGAAGTTCAAGGGAACACTATTGTATATTATTATATATCCTCTTCTTAAATTAGTTTCAGCATCTAAATAGATTTTTTTTCTGGTGATCCTTCGTTTTCTTAGACAATAGTGTAATATTATAGGTATGAAATGTGGATGATTATAATACCTATACCTAAATAATACTTAAATAATCCATTATTAATAACCAATTTAATTCTTTAATATGGCTGCCGACCGAGAAATGTATATATCTAATTCATATAAAAAATAATGAAAAACAATCATTTGAGAAATTTAAAATTTTAATTTGATCACTATATTATTTTAAATAATAGATATAACATTTATAATTTATAATTCAATAGTAATGGATTAATTATGTTTTTTCGATTAATTTACGATGTATTTTAATAATCATATTATATCATATATAATATGATATCTATATCTATCATAATATACAAGTGGCATATAATATTCCGAAAGCCCTTACAAACAAAATATTCAACTATGTACTCTTACACTGTTATAATAAAAATCAACAAACATAATGAAGGACGAAGGTAATATACGATTAAAAAAACCAATCAGAAGTTATTACTTAACTTAAGTTGTTCGAAGATACTACACACTATAACACCTACACGCGTTCATTGCCCTTAATAAATTATAACTGGTATTATTAGTCAGTAATGTCTATAATACCAGCGATTTTTAAGAAAAATGTTGTGTCACATTCTAATATATTTTTTAATATCTATTACCTAAGTATTTGCAGTACTTGCACGTTTCACCAAATAATTATAATACATTTAATTATTATATATTAATTTCTTTATGAATACCTAACCAAAATAATATTATATTTTAAGATAATTTTGTAAGTAATGTATAAATTATGCATTCAACATTTTACTTATATAAAATTATTTTGATACAAAGAGCATATTTTGTAAAATTTACAATGTTCACAATAATTAAGAAAATACCTTTATCAGTTATCACGAGTTTTAGTACCGACTTTGAGGATATATACATTATATACATATATTATATTATGATAACCGTTTTATTAATGACAAGATTAGCAAAAAGTTCAGAAAAGCACTTTGAGCTGATCGCGCTGCCTTATCATTTACTCCGTTAGACACCGTTTACTAATTTTGATAATCCAACCATTAAACAGTATTAAAAACGACGGGCGTTTAAGCTCCTCATCGGAAATGTCAAATAAAATGATAGATTATTTTCGTGTAAACGTTATAGCTACTATAATACATACGTGTCCGCTCATCAATCAACTCCCGGACATTTTGCTTAAATACTCGTTATTATATTTCAATATAATATTACGCTCAGATAAATAGGCATATAAAAATTGTCCATCTCTTTAATTAAATATGAAAATCAGTAATCCGTGTTTTACATATAGACATTATATGTTTACGAATCAATTTGCGAAAATGTGTAAATCTTAGGGATGCTAAGGGTTAGGTTAGGTTTAATTTGAGTTCCAGAGCTACTATTACAAATTCTATTATATGACACCTTAGAGTCGCAATCACAATTAATTTTCATGTACTTTCAATTTACATCGGAAAATAGTTATCCTACGTCATATAGTAAATATTTTAACCGCGAATGCGTTTTAACACATATTATTTCGAAAATTACTTGTTGGGTTTTTTTGGAAATATTTTAATTACGTGTAATTATTTTATTATTTATTTCACTCTTTGTATTTTTATCCATATGTTTGTCGGTTAATATAGAATATTTTAATGAAAATGTCAACTTAGGTAGGTACAAAATACCTAATAATTATAATTTTATTTTATAATTAGTTTTATAATTTTGTTATTATTATTATTATTATTTAACCAGTTTAATTATTAATATGCATTTATTGTTTAGACAAACTTAAGCCATCAAAATGTTGATTGGCAGAAGTTGAAACCATAATAATCAAGCACTTATTTAAAATTTAATATTTATAAATAATATTTTATAATATGAGTTTCTTTTTAATTATTTTATTTTGATAGGTAGTACATATCTATTAAAAAATAATTTAAACGTACCTATAATATACTATATACCTACTATTTATATAAACCACGCGCCTATTTGAAATTGTTGTTATAAATGTAGGTGCTACCTAGTTATCTCACCATGTCAAAATCGTTTATAATAATATGCATTTATTATTATTATTTTTTTTTTAAATAACATGTAGATATTATAATACATAACTATTATAACATATTAGAATTCATCTATTATTTATGTATTAGTACAAAGTTAGACTTACACATAAATTCAACTGAATTTGTTGACTTTGGGTTTTTATTTTATTATTTGTTTCCGATTTGGATTAAAAAAAAAAAAACAGTCGATTTTCAATGACGTTCGTAAACTGTACAACAGAAAACGAACAAAATCACTAAACCAAAAGCGTTTCAAATCTTCTAAAGCAATATATATTTAAATGACCAAAAAACGAATGAGATTGCTATCCAGTATTCACAAAAGCCTTCTTTTTTCATTATTTATTCACACTATTTTTTTTATTCTTAAAAAACATTCTCAAACAGAGAAATAATTACTTACGGGTATAGAAAATGATGGAGAAATTTATTTTATAATAAGTGTATAAAATTATTTTAATAAATGTTATTGCGTCTGGATGTAACTTGTTAGTTTTTTTAATAATATAATAAGCAAGCTCTATACAATTATTGAAATAAACAATTAATATTAGTATACAAATGTAAAATACTCCATAAATTAGAATAATAGTATGTTCCTTATAGTTGCAATTGTTATAAATTATAATTTATAATGTTTCATATACCTACTGTATGGACATTTTTATCATGGGTACATTTCATTAAACAATTAATTTACCATCAAATTATAGAAAAGCTTGTTAAATTTTTTTTCTTTATGATTTATCAGTCTTTTATGATTAGAATTTGAGGTCCTTAATACTTATGATTTTTAAAGTAAATAATAATAATAATTTCAATAATCCATTGAAATTAATAAATATGTACAATGAAAAGTAGTAAATGACTCATCGGATAAAAATTAGATCAGTTAGGTATGGTTTTTAACTGATTAAAATCTAGAATAATAATATACATAATAAAGAGTAAAATAATTGAATTTCAAAATTTAAATGGAGTGATAAACAAAAATAAATGTGTTGGTTATAATTTCTATTTTTTTTTTTTTTTTTTTTTTGGATTACGCATTCAAAATAAAATAAACTAAATGATTTTAATTTTTTTGATGTAATTTATAAAACACTATTCCTAGAAATTTTAAATTATTAAGTACCTTAAATTATAATTGACTTTTAAACAGGTACAGAAATATTTTAAAAATATTTATATTATTATACTTGTTAGTGAATTATTTATGGGCACTTGAAATGTTTCAATGTTTCAAAAGTCAGTTTAAAAATGTAACAGAAATATTGTCATAAATTATTCTTGCAGCAAATTAAAAATATAAAATACCAATTTCTTTTTCTTGTCCCTTTATAGGGTTTAAATTTTGACAAAATTGGATATATTACTATCATAATACAATGATTTTCTTTTGTATCAATTTAGGTTATTATGGATTTTATTTATTTTATGTATTACAATTTACCGAGTTCATGAATTTTAATTAAAAATTATTTTTAACAAATTAAGTACAAATAACATTTTAATGAAATTTTTCATTGTTATTTTTATTATTATTTTTTTTTCTTCAAGAATTCGAGATTTTAGTTAACAATAAGAAGGTTCGTCATCTATATAATTTAATTTAGTCTTTTAAACGACAGATATAATTCTTAGCCCTGAATGGTTTTGAGTTGTTTAAGAAATGCGCATACCTACTTTATACTGAAATATAAACGGTCTTTAAATACTGAGGAAAGTAACTATTGCTAAGAAATGATATATTTCCAGTTTTGGCTTTTGTTTAACTTGAGAAATGAAAATTCCTCCAGGCATTTGGAAAAATGTCTTATCGCGTGTAAGCATACATATTAAAATACTAAACGAAAATATTTAACTTCAGTTACAAAATGAAAAAAAAACCAGCCGGCATCCTTTTGAAATATTAAGCAAATATTTCATGAACATTATCCAGCCTTCTCATACTTACAAATTTACAAAACACTCAATTGTAATATAATTATTTGTATAATATTCTATTAAAAACGAAAAATTAGTTTAAACCTAATTTTAATTTATAAAAACTAAAAACACCCGTTGATCGGTATAAATAATTAGAGTTAACTTTAAGCATTAATATTTACTAACTATGCATTTACGAAATAAAAAGAAATAATATCTCATATTATATCATAGGTATCAATATTCTTTGAATTATAAAATTTCACAGTATTGTTTACTGTAAATATATTAAAAAGAAAACTCCACTGTACATTAAAGGATATTATAATATTATGTAAATATTTAATATATATTATATATATTATTATATTATTAAAAAAAATTTTTACTTAGAGCATGAAAATTTTCTAAGAGAGGAATAATATGAACTTAAAACTGCAGATATATTATATTAAAAATATTATAAGTACGCGACATGTATCTCATGTGTCATAATATTCATCAATAGGTTTCTTTTTCGATATTCATGCATGGCTGAAGGTCCAAAGATATCAACATTTTATCCAAACCGAGTGGAGCAGTATAAAAGAAAAAATAATATTCGTAACCTTATAATATTCGATTTGAGCAAAGAGCCAAATATTTATAGTTATCTACATACGAAAGTAAACGAAATAAAAGATAAGTTGATGGAAAAAAGTCATCGATATATTATAGTAATATTATATTATTATATGATATCTGATATATAAATATAATACTTAATACATCGTATAAACCTACAAACTTTAAAGTTAAGTATAAGTGACTATTAGGTATGTTGAGTAAAATTTTTTTAATGAAATTAGTATAATGAAAATATGACTTTGAAAATAACAACGTTTGAGACCTTAATACATAGAATTATTGGTTATAATATAATATTTGCTTCTTTTTACGATGAAGAGTTTTAATTTGGTGTACAAATTTTATGGAAAAAGTACCTTTCTAGTATCTATATTAAGATATACTAAGCTTTTTAGTTTTGTATAGTTCTTGTGTATTACCTTAATGAGTATGATGTTTTGTAAGAATTAAAAATAAAAAATTCTTCATTAAATGGATGACATAAATAATACGCGGTTTGACTATTCTCGTGGGTATATCAGATAAGAGAAACTCTGTGTATACTGTATAATGTATATACATTGGATATCACGATAAAAAAGTGCTAATTTGAATTAAATAAAGTAACCCTTAAACTAGTTACCTGAGACCTCACATAATTTTATGCCTATGAAACAGTAAGACTATTAGTCATCAAATAATCACAAAAATTGTAAAATACACAAATTGATTTTTTTTATTATCAATAAGTACCAAAACTATTGAAAGAGGTATGGAATTAAGTTTATTTTATTAATTTATTTTTATGATCTATATAAAATATAGACATAACACATAAGCAATATTCTAAAAGAAAATAACTATAAATGTACAAATGACTATAAATAAGCTTTTTAATAAGAAATATAGATATTTTTATGATATGAATAAATATTTTCAATTACGTAAGTATTTTCATATTATAAAGCATAATATTCGTTTCGATCCCTAAGGTTTAAAATATGTTCTCGCCCATTCCATTTCACGACTACTTACTTATAAGCTATACAATAATCTTGTTTTACACATTGCGATGAAATGCGTGTCTATGTACATAAAATATATATCGTTACAAATAATTTTATATTCATAAATTCTGTAGGAGAAAAACCCCTGTACTCTAATAAGCTATGATAAAATCAAGTCTGAATCGATGTCTATTAAAACGATATATTTTATACTTAAAGATTACTGAAATGCAAAGATTATATATTTAAATTTAAAGAAAATATTATAATAATAAATCAGTATCGAATATATTACAAGATATGTTACATTGACGAAATACTCGATATTGTTAAGCTTAAAAAATATGTTTCACCATTTTAAAGTCATATTCGATTATTTGCTCTTCGTTATTATTAATAAAAATGGCCGTTGAATGAAAATATCTGTATTTTGTTATATAACAATGAATTCTTGTCGATAAAATAGAACTGTAAAACCTTATCAACGTGCAAAATATTAAGTTCGGCTTTCAGATAGAATTGCAATTACATATTTACATGGTATTATATATAGGTCCATATTATCTTTTGTTTATAAAATTATTTTGTGAACTAGAAAAATCACAACAATTTTTTAACTGTTTTGTTTCAATTCAAATTAAATACAAATAACCTAACCTGCCATAATATTAAGAACAAAAATTAAAACAAATCTTCACTTGAAAGCAACGTTTTTAGACTTAAATTTAATTATCCTTAATATTATGAATTTCTCGTTAAAAAAAAAAAAAAAACATTTTGATGTACCAAAGCGTATACAAAGATTAAAATATTAATATAGCATGGTTACGCCCTAACAACATATACAATATACATACATACATATTACATAGGTCTTAGGTACCTATATTATAATGTCGTGAATTCTTTACCATTGGCCACACCATGAGTATAGACTATAGATGGTACACCTTACTGTGGACTATGGTTTCAGACAGGTGTGTATAATATATTATATGTATGAGTAAGATATGGGTAGATGTATGGTTGATATAGGTACCACAATGGAGTTTCAAACGTTTGCGTGCGTGCAAAAGGTTTCAAAATTTAATTAGCCACAACAACTATATACAACAAGGCTATATTATGAAGGGAGTTGATGATACGTATGGGGGTTTGAACGGGTTGACACGGGACAGAGGAGAAGCTACGTCATTAATTAACGACCGTGTTTACAACACTAATGGGACGAGAAGGTTGCGAACCCGACTTATTACCCCGACCGATCTCCTTCGAACTCGAATCACACCTGTATCCATATTATCTCGTTGTATATAATATACCGACCGACCTCCGGGTCGTCCGTTCCTTAATTACGTTGTTCGGCTCGCAAATCGAATCATCGTAAACGTTGACTTCCCGCGGCACGGCTAGATGCATGCATTTGTATTTTGTATACAACATATAACTATATAACTTCGATTGATTCACTACACCTTCCCTTCCACTACACGAAAATTTACTTCTCGTCCAGCAATACACTGTTTTCCCCGGTACAATATCCTGTCGGTATCGACGACGGTGAAAATAAACGACAACCATCGTACAACTGTACGTGCAATAGTTTTTCATAGAAAAAAATATATAACAATATATCCACTAACGTAATATTTCATACATTTATCGGTGAAGGGTTATTAGAATTATGGTGTAAGAAAAAAACAAATAATATCGAACACGGTCGTATTTCATCGCGTTCGACCACCAACTCTACCCCATGACACACGTCTCGTCGTCTTCATGTCCATTTATGTCCAGTTAACATTATAAAACACTACCATTGAATTGCAATCGACAGCCTATCCGATGGCTTTGCTAATATCATTACCAGTGAAAAGCGCGATGGTGTATTAGTAAATAGATTTATTAGTATACCGTATGTATACACTACTATATTGTACAATGGTCCACACTTTAAAAATATTTTATCATTAAAAGATTGTTTTCGTCGTTACAATCCAATAATAAAAATGTGTTCACAAAATAATTGAAAATACTCAAAATCTCGTAGCGTAGAATTTGAAAGTTTAAGGTCATCTAGAAAGTATTACCGTTGATGGTTGTCTCGATTAAACTGGTTTTTCATTTCCTATATATTTAAGAAGCTGTGATGACAGATGTAAAATTTTTGTGTATAAGATATGGTTAAATTTGAGCAAATAGAACATTGATTTTGATAGATTAAGTAGGTTGTCTATGTACAGTGTACACAATTCTCAACACAATGTTTTAAATTGTGTTAGAAAAATAAATTGTAAAATTTAAAGCTTAAAAGTTCCACAAACTTATCTTAAGTAAAATTGATTAATAAGTATCACAAATATCTAAAAATTATTTTTCATATTCAATAATAAGTTAATTAAATATGACATAAATTAATAAGCAATAATTATTATGGAACGAAGGTTATTACAATTTAAACTGTTTAATAAAGACAAGCAAGTTGTATTTAATGATATTTTAAGTACGTTAAATAACAAATAATACTTAGTTATAGAAAAACATTAAAATATTAACTAAAAAGTAAAATGCGACATTACATACCAATTACGATTCAAGATGAATTATCTTATAATTAAAAAAAAAAACAGGTAACGCTCTGTTGTTTAGTGTATAAACGTCAAGTGCATATCTTCAAAAATTTAAAAAAAATCAATATGGTTGATAATATGCTTAATTTAAATTTAATGATAAAAAATCACGTATGAAAAATATTTTAACCTAACTCGTACGGTCTGTCTACATTTATTATTTCTAAAATAATTTCATTATTTATTTATTATGATGTTACAGAAATGTATTTTTTTGTTAATAGTTAAACGTTAAGTTGAATTAATTTTTGCAAAACATAATAATATGGGAAATATTTTATTCAATTTTCAAAAATTGAAATTATAGAATTTTTACCTAAAAAATAATTTGAAAATATTCATACTTTTTAAGGATTTGTTTACATTTTCATTTTAATGTTTGAAAAAAAATTGATTCTACTCTAAAAGGAGTTTTCACTCTTTAGATACAAAATAAAATAAAACACATAACACATCATTATAAAATCAATACATTCGGCAGAATCTGAAATATAGGTTATGACTACTAATTAAAATCATAAATTTTCTCGTTTTTATTTTTACCTTACCTAAGTTATTGATTTTGATTTTATATATTTGATTTATAATAATGTTTTAAAATTTATACTCTTAATTATACTCTAATAATACTCTTATTTTTTATACTTTAAATTTGTACTCTTTAAATTTTACAAAAAATTACTTCCTTCATGTAAATAATTAAATTATATTATAATTTATCTTAAAAAAGTTGTTTTTATTAAATGGTTAACTTTTCTTCAATTAAAAATAATAATAATAATAATTTTAATTAAAGCATTTTATATCCTGATTAAAAAAAAATAATAATCAATGTATTCGATGCTTTTGGAGTAATTAAAAACTAATAGGTACCTCGGGTAATCAAACTTCATTATTTTTTCATTTAGACAAATAATTAATTAAAAAATACAAACAAAAACAATTTTAGTTGTAATATTACCTGCATTAATTATTAATAATACACCATAATAAAGTGTGCTCGATTTTAAGAAATATTATATTTTTCTTTATTTTTCTTCTACCTATTTGCTTTAAGTATTTAATTGAAATAAAATGTGTATATTCTTAATCGAACGTGAAATAATAAATTTCAACCTTTCTCGTTCGTTTTTAAGACTATTATATTTTCTTGTAAGTAAACTTAACGTTAATATATTATATAAATATATACTACCTATAAATACTCACATTTATGTATCTATTATGCAATGATTATGAATATTTTTAACAAGTAAAATATTATAGTTTACGAACATTAATGATAAGTTTATCCAAACGTTTTTATTTAAATAATAAACGAGATATTTTTAACGTAAAAAATTTAAATATTTAATTTTAAAAACAAAATATTTTTTATTGTAAGAACAACGAGAACAATTTTAAAATAATATTACATTATTCAAATATCAATAATTAAATAAGCGTATACAAATTTTCATTTACACAGTATGGATATTAGATATTCAACTATTTCAACTACAAAATTTAAGTCCTGCCTGAACAAATATCATTTAACTAGAGATTAAAAATGTTTAAGTGTATCTAATTAAAAATGTCTTTTTTAAAACTAATTTATAATCATGGTCCGAAAAAAATGGTTTATTTTTTATATATTATTATAAGAATTCGATTTTTATATTTAAAGCATGATTCTATTATTTTAAATTTTAAATTTTACAACTAATCGAATATGAATTTTAAATAATAAAATAATTAATACTTACATAATTCAATAATAAATGGTCAATAAATTATAAAACAAATTATAGTTGTGTATAGCAAAATGTGGCAAATCATATGTTTTAGGTACTATTTTTGTACAATTGGTTGTCAGATATGGATTTTGTTACTATATAAATGCGTTAAAAATAATTAACTTAGAAGTACAATTAGCATAAATTAAACATATAATCAGAACTGTACAAGTAGCATTTCGTTCTGTACGATACAAAAAACTATATATACGTAGTTTAGTTAAAGTTTTAATAAAAGTTTTAATTATTATCGTTGTTTTAGAAAAGTACGATTGAACTATTTAGAAAAAATATATGGAAATTGAAAACACGAGTGTAATTTTTTTAATCAGGCAATTTTTTTTTTTTTGTTGTCTTATTCGATAGTTCTTTTACATACAAAATTAAATGTGGATAACTAATAAGTTAAAACATTTCAGCTGTTTACAGTTAGGAATTTTAGTATTATAGTAGCCCGTGTAACTAGGGCTACCTGCTAGTTAATAGTTACCAGTTACGAGCACCATAATGGTTTTGTGTCTTGGATGATGTAACTCGTGTTTTCAAAAATATTACTTATATCTACAATTTTTATTGTAGAATTATATAGTATCAAAAAAAAAATAATAATAATAATAATAATGCAAAAAATTGCAAGCTTTAAAGACTGTAACTATTTAATTTTATACAGGTACTTGTGATTAACATCTACAAAAATACTAACAATAAAATAAAATTTTATCATCATCAACTTACATTGCCAATCCTTATTCTACACTTAGAAGTATGATTCCCACTGCTCTCTAAATAAAGACATGTGCCATTGTAACTACTACCTAGGACCTATTAAATGATAACGATAAGTTCATATTAGTTTTTGGTGTTTAATGTTTCATTGTTGTAACTACGCAAATCTGACAAATTAAATAATTAAAATAATAATAAAATGTGATAATTAAAATTAAAATTATAAAAGGTAAAATGAACATTTTGTTGTAGATACACGTAAATAACGTATACGCCTACCTATGTATGATATACACATACACACGTATATACTATATTTCTTTCAGTTTTGCCAAATATTTACATTGCGTACGTTTATTTAAAAGTTTTTTTAATTTGTTTTGGCATCGTTCGGTGACGGCGCATTGCTCTCGTTTCGTGCTTCCGGCGGACTTACGCTTGAATTTTTATTATTTTTGTTGTTTCCGACGTCAGTAGGCTTTAGAACAACATTATTCGTCCCAAAGCCATTATATTTGCGTAGGTGTGTATGTGTTTATGTGTGTGCTTTAAAAGAGAGAGAGAGAGAGAGAGAGAGATAGAAAAGCTATTATAATTATAATATTTTTCTGATAATATTTCACGAGGAAAAAAAAATATTTTTTCACATTTATGACTTACGCGAGACCAAAGCAGTCCGCATTAATACTCATAGGTGCACACTATATTTTCCAATATTTTTACTGTATTTTGTATTGGACTGAATCTTTGCACATTTTTATGTCTAAACCAATATAATATTTGAAATCATAGCTTCTTTAAAATCAAAAATATAAATCGTAATATATGTATTATGTATATTGTATATATTATTATTTTATTGTTTAAGAATCTTTTTTGTTACAACTTATAATAATATAAAGAAATAATTGTATACTTTTGAATTTTTTTACCAAAATCCTATTTCTTAAAAATAACGGTTTTTTGTAATCTATTTTAACTTCTTTTGAGGCATATAAAACCACAACAATATGTTACAAATAAATTGTGTGAGAGACCTTCAAACTGAAACAACATCGTTGAAAATAAGAATGAAGAAGTCTTCCCAGTAAAGATAGGTACTTCAATAATTAATTTAATTTAATCATTATTCAATCATGATTTATTAAATCAGTCATTATCAATAATTGCAATGTGTAACCACTAATCAATACTAACTATCTATATTAGGATAAGTATAAATAAAATATTTTAATTTAATAACGTTATTGAATTAAAATATGTTCAAATATTAAAATTCATCGAAAAACGTCAAGTAAAATACTTATTTTAAATTCGGAACACTAATCAAGTCAGGTTTTTTGTATATTTATTGTAAAATTAATAACGATATACTCGTACAGTATATTATATAAAGAAATAAAAATCACGTAATAAAATGTATTTAAATCTCTTCTACTATTATAATAATTATTATGAAAATAACACAGTTTCATGTGCCGCTTTTTATTCTTTATGTGTTTATCGATCCCATGCAGCCAAATACAGAGTAAAAACAGATATTTATTCTTTATAAACCTATATACCTATACTTACTCCTATTGGGAGATGATATTAACCTTGTGGCAAAATTAACTGCAGTTTGTGTTCGTAAAAAGTTATATCAACAGAATATTTATAAAAACATGTTGATTCAAATAAAATTTGAACACAAAACACGCGCGTTTCTAGCTATTTAGACTACGAATATAAAAACGCGATTCAGATGTCTGGTGCGCTGCTGCAACTTACCATACATTCCTATATATCCTATATAGATACTACTGCAACGATATACGCGACCGTGATATTATACAGGGTACATATAAAGAACATGGTTAAAAAAAAAAAAAAACACGAATTTTGGTCTTTTATAATATGCTTTCGGTAGCGGTTTATCGTGCCCTCGGCTAAGACTTCGTATCGCGCGTACATAATATTATATAGCCGCCGCTGCCACCTCGCCGAGGGGTCGATAAATGCAAAGTTTACCGGCCGTCTGAGAACCACCGCGCGCGTAATTAGGATAAATTATTCTCGTCCTTGGGACGCCGCGCCAAACCGCATTCGGATAATTAATTAGCTATAGCCGCACACGCCCGTTCACGTGTTTTGTTTTTGCGAGTTTTAAACGCCTCGGCTCGAGCTCATTTCCGTATTATATTCAGATTATTTTGGCATTATTTTTATATTTCTCCAGCCGCCGCTACCGCTTTCTTCGGACGTTCACCACTCCGCGTATAATTATTAAATAATAATATTATACAGTGTGACCGTATAGGCTGCTGCAGTTATTGCCAGTCTTAAATTTTTAGGGTAGCCGATCGCGTTATTATATACGTGTACCGTTTATGATCATAAACGGTACACGTTTATAAATCAATATATAGCTCATCATGAGGTCATCGTGACTTCACAAACAATTTATGCATAAAACTATTAAAACTAAAAACGCTAAAAACATTTTTAATTTTAACTTGGAGGATTATTTTTAAATCTGCTGGTAAAATTTAAGTCGTTTCAACGGTTAATTAAACTAGTTAAGTTCTTAAGTAAATTGTGAAAGAAACTTACTACTTGTAAAGTTAAAAGGTTTTAAAAAAATTAACTTTTTAACACCACTTAATTTTTAAATTAATGCCCATCACCTTCGATAAAATTTATTGTACCTAATCATGAAGCTGATGATTTTTTTTTTTTTTTTGATTTTTAAAAGATAAATTAGTGTTATTTTATATGAAAATATATTGATTCAATAGAATATATATTCTTATATTTTTTCATATCTCAGAAACACTTGACAAACTTTTGATATGAGAGAACGTATTGTTTTTATCGTATCTCTCTTCAGAGGATACTTAAATATAATATCTTACACGCTTACAGGATTCAGTAAATATATTATTGGTTAGATTTATCTCATTGTTTTACTAAAATCCATCCATTCGACTTTTATTAACGTGATTTTAAAATTATAGCTAATGAATAGGATTCACTAAAGGACTTTAATGAGTAGGTATATTAGACTCGTAAAAACCCGAGAATATATATTTTTAGTTTTGACCAATAACGAAATATTATAGTAGGTACCTATACTAATTATGTTAAAATTAGTAAAACCTAATTCTATTCTTTGAGACATTTACAATATAGGTACCATAAATATTATACCTATTCATCAAATTAACTTTTATAATAGATTTGCTCTACTATAATATAATACAAATGTAATTATTGACCACTACGAATTGAGGGTTTCACGTAAATTATCAAGGCACTCTGTATGATACTGATTGCGTCGTTGTAGAAGGGTATAATTAATTTGAGCCGAAATCGTTTTTATAGTCATATATTAACTCTATATTGTTATACGGACGTTAATATTTTGAGAATATTTCACTGTGTTTTTTGTTTCATTTTAATACGATGATTAATCAAATTCGCAACTATTTAAACAACACCATTCAATACACGCACAGAAAAGGTGTATAGTTATTTTATGGGTTACTGTATCTAATGACTAGTGAAAACGTGGCGTATGTATGCAATTGTACCCTCTCCGCCAAATAATAGTCTCAATTCATATTTCATAAGTCAGATTCAATATTTTCGATATATAAATTAATAAATGTGTACTTTATGAACTGTAAAAAACGTCCGTTAAATTCTCAGCTAATATCACCACTTCATGACTTGATTAATAATACACGTCCAACTGTCGGAGATAATGGGTGTAATAATAATAATATAATCGAGTTTGTTTCCTTTATTTTTAACACATATAATATATTATAATATGTTCTACAGTTGGATTGATATATTCAAATATGGCACATATAATAATATAATATAACATCTCTTAAGTCATTTATTAGTCAGCCAAAATCATTTTTTTAGCTACTTTTTAATGAAATTGTATGCTTATTAGTTTTATACAATTTTAAGACAGGTATAATCTATTAAATTCTAATGTTAAGAAATCAAATAGGTAACAATTATTTGAGTTATATAAAAAAAAGTGAACATTACAGTTTGATAAAATTAATTTATAAATATAAACACAAAGTTCACATAATAAGCAATATTTTCTTTAATTTTGGAATTATGAATTTACTAAAGTTAAAATATCCAGACGTTATATAATAAAATATAATTCCATTATATTTAATAAAATTATAATTTGCGTCAAGGTTATATTAAAAATTGATTTTGATATATATTATACAATTATTTAGTGTGAGGCATGTCACAATAAAAATAATAAAATTGAATTATATGCGTTGCTATTTTTCGACAAGCTTTGTTAGACTAAAGTTGAATTAATAATGTTCTATTCAGATGGCTAATTTTGTTTTCTATGACGGAGACTATTCAGGCCACCCGCTGTCGGGTACAATATAATAATTCGATTTTGTTTTCTGACAGACTACGCTCCAGGTGCCAGGGATATTTTTACTTTAGATCCTAGTTCATAACGAAAATTAATCTTTCTCCTCGACCTTTTTTCAGTTGCTATTGTTCAAATATAGCAGCACTAAAAATGACGAAAGGTTGAAAGAACTACTTAAAATGTACTTAATCACTCATTTTTTACCAAGCAAAATCTTAATGATACATTCAAAAATTATAAATATAATTTTTCACAATAATACAATGGAGCGAATTGAATAATTTTGCTCTGAAACATAATTATACGAAATATCACAAACATATTATTATTTAAATTTATTTAATATTTATATATTTATTACATAAACATATTTGCTTAAATAAATTAAATATTGATTTATAATAGTTATTTATACCTAATTAACATTCATACGAATACATAGTTATTTATACTTGTGCGCCAGTTGAATTTTAAATTATAAATTAGCATATAAAAACTTACTTCTATAATATATTTTTATTGGTTCTCGAATCCATCAATTATCTAAATTTATAAATATATATTCCTATTATAGAAGTACATAGATAGAAAATGTATATTTTATTAAAGACAACATTTATAAATTTTTTATTTTATCTTAAATGGTAGTAGCTTATGTTATGGTATTATTTATGAATTTTTAATTTACGTACATGCAAATCATATAGTGAAAAAATATTAACATAAAAATATAACTAATTACATATTAGATAAAATGTAATATATATTATGTAATTATGTATACAGATATGGATACGCATTGTACTTATTTTATTTTTAATTTTAATTAATATGTTGGATAAAGAACAACATTTGATTTCAATATTTTAGTATAGTGAAAATGTATCATTTACATTTAGATGATTTATTGTTAAAATTGTTTACCCAAAAGCCAAAATTTACTGAACCACGTAAACTATAAAGTGACAATAAATTACAGTAAAGTTAATCCTTTAATTCGACTTGTGTTTTATTTATTTTAACCTACAACAATATTTATTTTGTATTACCATTGAGTTATTTTTTTTAGGTACAGTAAAAATATTTGAATAATTAGCTCCAGCATTGATTATATTATTATACATTATAATATAGTATATATTATATAATATAATATGTATGTACATATATTATTTAATCAATGGCACAACTGGTTTAAGAGACCGATAGACTATACTTCTACACCAGAACGTATCAAAATTGCCTATCTAATGCTCCGTCTTAAAAGACAATCTCGCACTTCATTATTATTTTCTGGTTTTTATCTCTTCATTTTTTCTTGTCAAAAACATAATTAATTAAACCATTCTAAGTATAGTTTAAAAATCTCGTTAATTACATTAGGTATTGTTTAATTTAAAATAAAACTTGTCCTATTTGGAATAAAAAGTGAAAAGATAAAACATAAAATAAAAGATGAGCAAACAATCTTCCAACATATACTAAATAATGAACTAAATATACACAGCATTATAAATTAACCCAGCCGTAATGGAAGTAGAATCATGGCACCGTAATGAAGGATTGAAATATTAATTTTTAGAAACATTAGAAATTATACAATATTTATACAACTCTTTATTATAAAAGCAATCCATCAATTATGAATAAAGTTTTAAAACACTGCGCATTATACGCAATTAATATTTTAGATGACTAGTAAATATTTTCATTTCATTTGAACCTATACTATTTGTACAATCAGTATAATAAATATAAAAAAAAAAATGTTTTGAATTTTCAACCAATGCAATATAGTGACATTTATTATAGGTCCGCAACCAAAACACACGAGAAAAAACTGATAGGTTGGGTACCGCTGTAAATAAACTACAATTAACTACAATTTAATTCAGATACAATACAAAACCTTTTCAGTATCTGGCGTATACCGATAGTCGTCTGCAAAAAATTGTGTATGTCAATTGATCGAGCTACAATTATTGCATGAAAACTTTTAGTTGAAAAACAAATTGCTCGCAAACAACAATAAATCGATTAACAATTTTATTATTGTTTAAAATTTATTATTACATTAAATTGCATGTAACTAAAAATTATAATTAGTTCGATGTAAGTCATTTCGTCAAACAGTACTGTTTTTTTTTCAATTTCAATATTGATTTTTTTCTTCCAAAAATGATTTACAATAAATTTTGTAATAACATTTTCATAACATCATACAAAATAATATATGTATAAATACTGCGTTGTACTTATAACTAGTGACATCCCTATTACCTATTTATACCATTATAAAATATTATGTTTTTCGCATCATATAAAGATAAACTTATTTTTACTTATTCGACGTGTTTGGTTTACAATCAACAATACGTACTATATGTATATATAGCGAGGAGTGGTCTGCTGATGATTGTTGGACTTAACTATCATAAACGCTACGTGTTGGTAGGATTATTATTGTTATTGTTGTTATATTACGAGTATTAATGTACGTTTGTGCGATAGGTAACAAAACGACGATCACAGTCAGTTTCCTTGGCTGTAACAGCGGGAATGAAGCAGAAGATACTACCGCAGCTAGTAGCCAGCAATAATGCAATATATATATTGTATATTTATATACATATACGTTTAACTTCCGGAGTCGATCTGTTGTTGTCCTGCGGGGGCCATAATTCTCATCTCGATACCACTCGCCGCTGGTACGCATTAATCCAGCTTTGTCCAGGCTATGCAATTGCCAGGTTTTAGGTCAAAATTTAAGTTTCGATTTTTTTTTAACTATGTTTGATATATAATATATATATATATATATATATATATTATGTATTTTATTTACATACCAACACTTAAAAAAATTCATAGCAAAACGTAGATGGTTTGTATTAGAAGATTACATTAAATTCGTAACCATCGGTCTAGGATTTAAATTATACAGATAAAAGTTATCAGTTAATAGCAGAATCGTGGATTTTTAGATAATAAATACATTGTAACCGATCTCGGGCGTAAAGATATATGGTATGAAGCATATTTAAAATTATTTTTTATTATTTTTCCCACTACCAATAATTAATATTAATTATTAAGTTTTAATGCATTGTTTTATATTATAAACCAATAAACCATGATGACGAACACGAAATACTAAAAAAAAATGTATTCGATCAATAAATAATTAAATAATTTATTGAATAAACGTAATGTATGCGTTGCGATTAATAGTAAATAATTTTACAGAAGTAAGAGTTTAAAAGCAAGGTACTTAAAAAATACATCAGAGGTAAAAATTAAAAAAATAATAATTGACCATATTATATAAATTGACCACTGTTCGTGAACATCACGTTATCCCCCCACTCCTTATAATTTTTATAAAATTTTTATTCACCATTTTAACATGTGAAGCCTGCGTATGAAACATAAACTTTATAGCATTATATTTGTCGACAGGTCATCCTCGTATTACCACGTCAAACTTGCATATTATATAACAAATGTGCGGCAATGCTCATAACAACCATCCGTTGCATATAACAATATAATTCGCTCACATATATATGCATTATTATTTATTATTACATGTAGATAACACAGAAGCTATTTGTTTTCGGACACAGTCTCGTTAAATTTAACTAGGTACCTACAGTGTGGTTTTGAATTTCAATTTCTTATCTTTTACTTTACCACGAAGACCGACTTTATCGGGCACAATTAATTTGGACGAATTGCGTAAAATTTACCTAAGGGTAAAGTATACCTGTATACAGTATAGGTACATCATTTGCGTGATAAATTAACCAATCGTTTTGGCGAATTTATACTATTTAAAAGTATGTCAGTGAACCATTTGTTTCTTGAACTATACTCACGAAATAGCGAATTTGCTTTTAGACTTCAGCAGAATCAATCTTGTGGTGTTAGCATTATTGAAGTGAATCATCATATTCCATATCAAACCTCAAATTAAAAATATTATTCATGTTTTTTTTTTTATGAATTTTTAATTCTCTGCGATATATGAGTACCTATTCTTAAATTGTAACATTTTATATGTTCATAACTTGAATAACCGACTTGAATATCGTAAAGTAAACTGAAACACGCAGATAAAGTTCTTAAATAGTTAGATAATAAGTTATTTCACAAAAATCTGATTATTGATAAAATAACTTTATTAAAAATCCAGTATTGTAAATGAAATAAAAAATATGGAAAGTATTTAACAGATATTTAATTATGATTATTTGAGTAAACATCATACATAATCATAAAAAAGTATATTTCGTTTTGTTCGAAAATTTCCGAACACGACATAACCAATATATTAAGATAATATTATTGTTTATTGTCTAATTCCACTCACTTGATAAACATACAAAGCAAAGTAACACACAATATGGTGTAATACGGTATCCAATACATACATAATACAAAAATAATAACAAATAGTTTTTAATTATTACAGTCTATAATGATATTATATCAGTCTAAGTGAAAATAATATATAATGTAGAATTTAAATTGAATATATTTTCTAAAATAAAAAGTTACACATACGTATATAAGTCTGGATTTTAGTGGTCTTGAAAATGACATTTATATCGTAGTATATATCTCTGTGCGTTCGCGCGGTGGGGTGAACAATTGGCTGGTAGCCAATGTGCAAGTACTCCGAACATCTTATCTGTAAAAGGAAATACGCCATTGCATTCGATCGGACGACCGCTGTCGGCAACGAGTTAAATCGCGTTAGGAAATTGTATGCAGTTAAATAGGTTTTAAAATTGCCTAAATCGTTTTTATCCCTTCGTCATTATTACATCGTTGAGTCCTCTGTTAACGACGATAATAATTTTCGATATATACGTAATTTGTAACTAAATTACCTGAAATATGTCGAAATAATTGAACTCGACCTGCACATTGTATGATTATTTTTTTTTAATGCTATATTATTTTTGGTAAAATATAATTTATAATACAATATTAATTCAGCTAAATAAATACAAAGACTGATGTATTATCCATTTCGAAAACATTGGTAGAAAAAGCTTTTTTTAATACCAAGCGTCAATTAAAAAGTTATTTGTTATATTATCAATTAAATGATATTTTAATTACAACTTAAGTTATTTTCTTGTAACTAAAACAATATCAGCCATATAATAGACTTTTTCTCAATTACATACGTATACTATTATATTTTCTATACACAATGGATTTTTTTTTTTTCAAAATATTTATATTAATTTTAATCTTTAAACTATTTATACTATGTACTTACATCTACCTATGATATGACAGTATTAACTTAATTAACCTAACCTAACCGTAGTTGATTTGCTATATAAATAGTTATAATGATAAATCATAATATAACATTACGGGTATATGAGATGTTTTTGGAAAAAAGTAGTTCATTTTACTTTATTATTAATATAAAAATAAAGTAAGCATATAATTATGTAAATAAATTATAAATATACATAAAATTAGATGCTTAAAAACCTAAAAATAAGTTCAAAATAATTGTTTTTGTATACAATGATTTATCATCATATTAAATTTAAATTTTACATATTATCCAATAAAAATTATAGTGACCTATTCGATGACAAGATAAATTCAAAATCTACTTTATGGTAGATGTAGATGAGTGACATTTCCCAAATTGTGTTAAATATTTATAATAATTTTAATGGGAAAAAACAGAAAATAAAATAAATATATGTGGCGTAATCATCAGCAAGTATAGAAATAACCACAGTGTACCGACTATGGACATTCCTGGATCAATAACGTGTCAATTTATTCAGTACTTAGGTATTATATTATATTTATTAATTATCTATTATTTAGTAAATTAATTATTAATTCAGACATTTAAAGAGGTTTCCTAATATAACATCCTAAGATTTTAGAGATACAATGTTTCAAGTACAAATACTATTATTCAAATCAATTTTCTAAGAAATATGTGTGATAGGTTTTTAAGAAAATTTTCTTTAAAAAGTATCTTGTTCTATATTTAACTATTTATGTTACATGATAAATTGATAAATATGAATTTTGTACATATTTTATATATATATAAATATATTTATATAGAAATTATAATATGTTTCTATAATTTGTTGAAGAAATGGTGAAAAATAAATTAATAACAACTTAGACGTGCTTTAAATTTTTTGTAGATGTGATGTTGTTTTTTATAACTTAGTACTTATAATTACATCATTATATGTGATTTATTCAGTATATGAGTTTTTTTTTTACCAATAGCGAATTCGCGTTTTATTGTTTTATATAATTATATTTATTGAACATAAAACAATAAATATATATAAATACAAGTTTGAAATATTTTAAATCCGATAATTTGATTTTTGTTTTTATTTTGTACATATTATAATATGTTTATCTACATTTTCTTTCGGTACAATCATTGTTTTGTATTTTAGCTGAAGTCACTGGGCCACAAGTTTTAATATTGCAGGCTTCGTTTACTGCTACGTTTGACTTACACATCGAGGCGTATTGTTTTAAATCAGAAGACAAAATTGTTTGTACATTTTCTAATAATCCTTTACAAGGACAAATACATGGTTTATCTTCTTTTGTTTCTTGAATTCTGGTAAGTAAAATTAGCTACATATTAATTTTAGAAACTTCTTAGTTTTGTCTCGTATGTTTAAACAGAAAAAAAATATAAGACTCAATAGTCAATAGGTATTAAAAATAAATATATAAATTACATAGGTACTCTATATATTATTAATCACAATTTGGTATTTAAACTATTATATTCTAAGTATAATTACACATTAAAATTTAAATTCAAAATTAAAATGTGCCATTGAATCATGATATAATATAAAGGCATTAAATAATAATATCGTACCTTTGGCATTCGAGAAGCTCTTTTATTTCAGGGTTAAGTATTTTGTCTTCACATTTCTTTACACTACTATACATCATTTTTGGTGAAGATGGGATGATGTGTTTATCAAAATAAAAGTCAAATGAATCGTTATCATTGAATATAGGTTGTAGCTCCGGTTGGTTTGATTTTAATACAATTTGATTGACTTGCATTGTTTCGGGTCCGTGACACGTTAGCTTCAAACGCACATACATATCTCCTATAGTCTCACTACCATCAATATTTTTCACTTCGTGTACGTTTTCGACAGTATGAGTATGTATATCGTATCCCTTTTCATAAAAATGATAATTTATCGCACTAGTAAACCCCATTGAACCGCTGAGCATGATAGATACTGTGCCTATTTTTACTCGACCATCTTTTAGGTCTTCACAGATTATTAGCTCCACAGGGTTCCTGTAATTACATTATCTATTTGTTAAATTATTATAAAACATTTCTTTAATTATATTTAATTATATAAAATAAAACTCTTAATATTATTAATATACTATGCAATATTGATTTAGTGACCATATACATTTAAAAAAAAGTAAGTTTAAATAAGTTCATCAAATATTTAAACAAGCTGATTAAAAATCACAAATAAAATTATTTGCTTGCATATATACCTTGTTTATGTTTGTTTAAGTGGAAATATAAATTTTAATATTTTAAAAATGAAACAATTTTAGCTTTTATTTATAATAACAATTTAGTGTAAATAAATTATACAATAATATTTTTTTAAATATTTTATGTAATAAGCAAGATTAATAAATACTTATCTCAATAGTAGTACCTACAGCAAAGAAACAGAGTAATAATAATAACTTTATATAGTGCATTGTATAGTAGCTATAATGTAGCTATGGATATAAATATATAATTATAAAATAATATAGTGTTTCTTACTTTTGTAAAATTGTTACCAATGTTCTTGGTACACAGGCAAAAATACATATCACCCCTAAAAAAAATTAGAATAAAAAATAATGTTAGTTAACTGCATATTGTTATTTGAAGCTTAAAATCATAAAATAATAATTATCACAACTATTTAAGTATAATCGATACTACTAATATACGGAATTGTGTTTTACCCTATTTTATAACCTTTTATGTAAATACTATTCCTCCTCATACACATATTATATCTCAAATTGTGACCATGATTTTATTTAAATAATAATAATAATAAAATGTAATACAATTAAACGCATTAAATTTAGATCTATATTTTACCTTTATTTATAGAAGTGGGCTTCATAGAAATAACCGCCTTGTCGCTTTCTTTGTACGTGATGTCGAAACAAATATGTTGTGAGTCACTGTTAGGTTTAACATTAACAATATACCGTTCGGCAAGTTGTTTAACAATATTTGTAAACGACTCATTTGATTTTAAATCATCGTAATATGTTAAGTAATGGTCTTCAAGATCTTCATTAACTTTATCATAGTTAAGTATATTATATTCTATTATATTATCCAGAACTGTTTTAATAATATACTTTTCCTTAGAAAATTCTTTAGATAATTCTTCTTGCTTCAAAACAATTATACATACTCATGATAGATTTAATTATAACTTATTAAATATATATATATAGTTTTAAATTTAAAACTTATTTTTAGAATAATTTAATGGAGATATAAATAAGTACATAAATACTATCATCACTGTTTCAAATATTTTTATATTTTATCATAGACCTTATACTATAATATAAGGTCTATATATTTTATGCACTTACATAGCTTAACAGATATTAAAATTAAAAAAAAATATTGATGTATTGCACATTTTTTTAAGTATGACATTGCAATTAACCTTAAATTAAAAAAAAACACATCAACACTCAGTACTACCTATCCTAATTATAGTATTTAATTACGCACCGATCACATATTTTGATAATAATTGTGTTAAATTAAATAGTATTGGAAATACAATAAAATAAAATTGGAACTCGATTATTGTGTTTAAAATGAAAAACAATACAGTGTTTAGTACCAAAAACAAAAACAAAATGTGTGGATTTATTTATCTTAGTACAAACTTATGTGGTAAAGTAATTTGATATTGCTTGTTTTTAAATTGAAGTTTTAACCCTCTCAAACTATTATTGAATTACTTTTAATCCGGATTTATCATTTTCATTGCAGTTTTCTGATACTTTGGATTTGAATCCAGTAATATTAATTTCTCCAATAAAAATTTCCAATTCGTAACGGTCTATTCGATCACTCTCTAATATACTTATAGCCATTAAAAAATAATAATAATAATATTTAAAATCTAATATTTATTTGAATCAAAAATAATATATTTATTACTATATTATGTAACACTATTATTTGTAAATATATTGTTATATTGTAGCCAGATAGTAAAAAATATGGTCAATGAAAGTTATATTATATACATTTTTACGTAATAAATATTTTATGTAAATATATACCTACCTTGTAGATGGTAATATAGAACTTTTAATAATGGCTACGACGAGTAGTATCTACCTATTCTAACTATTCTTGGCTTTTAAAACGCTAAATGATTGAATTCATTTAAAATTTCGTTTCAATTAAAAATGAAACTTTATCTACCTTCCTGCAAGTTATTAAGCAAAATAATTTAATAATGTATATAATATTGATTGGTAGCCATATTTAAACCTATCAGAGTATTAAGATATGTTTAGGAATAAGTATAGGTACCCACTGAATTGTTGATAAATAATATTTTCTACCAATAAAATTCAATCTATATTGGTATAATGATTATTTACGAGTCTAGAAAGTAAGGTTACAAAATGTGTTAAAAATTGAAAAATTATAAATATATTTAAAAGGAATTTACAAGATAAGTGTCAAAACATGTCATTATTTCTCTAAATAATCGTAATTTGACATTATCAATATAATTAATTAGGTACAACCCATGTATGGGTAAGTAATAAATAATAAAAAGTTAAATAACGTTCAAGATTTATGCCTATGAATATTAACATCTATCAATAAAACAATATTTTTTTTTAATTTATTATTATACATAACAGTATATCGGTGTAACTATATTAAATTATCAAACTTTCTAACCTATAAATAAAAATTTAACTATACTTAAGTCAAAAAATACTAAATTAAAAACTAATTTTTACAGATTAAAAAATTGTATTAAAGTAATATTAATTAATAAAAATTTTAAATCGTCAAAACTCCCTCATATTATCATTGATTATTATCCTTACAACATAATAGAGCTTAATAATTCAGAAAAATAATAATAATTTATTTTAATTTTGATTTAAAAAATTGACAAAAAAAAAAATTATTTGCTTAAGAAATAAAGTAGTAAAAAAGCTTATCATTAAAGAAAAAAAAGTTGATTTCAAGTTCCTAGCTGGTGTAAAAATCTAAGAATTTGAAAGTAACGTCTATACTCTAAAGTGTACGTATTCTTAAAAATTACACAAATCATGATTAAAATAAATGCATTAAATAAAGATAAAATAGGTGATGGGGTAAGGATTCTAGATGTATAACTCTGTTCATATCTAAAACTCAATATAAGTTCATGTGGGTATGCAATGATTTTTATCACTGTATTTAATTATAAATTAAATTAAATATTTGAATATTTGAATATAAAATGTTTTCTAGCAAGAAGATTTTAGTATGTTATGTACTATCATTATAGTATGTTATATAATTTTTGATACGTAAATACTTAAGTACAAAATATATATACAGAATGTAACTCCTCAAACTTCTCATGTTAGTGACATTAACATTTCATTCAACTTTGCCAAAAATTTGATAACCTTAACTTCGCTTTCCTTTAGAAGAAATCCTGACACACCTATGGAGTTTATTAAAACAAAAAAACTTTAGATATTAGATTTATTTAAACTTATAATCTATAACGTTTATTTAGTTATGAAAAAATAAGAGATATAAGTGATTAATTATTGTGTTATAATAATTCCTATGTAGTATGTAGGTAGGACAAATAGGTACCTAAAATTAAAAAAAAAATTGTTCTTTTAGATAAAATAAATAATTAAAATAAGTAAACTGTTTTATTACTAATTGACTCGCCTTTTTGTTTTTATAACTATTCCATTCTTTCAGTAAAGGAATTGAGTTAATTAAATTGATATTTGATTAGACTGAGTAGCATAATGATTTTATAAACTAAATGGTTCTAATGAGACACAGAAATAATAACTATTGTCTATAACAAGTATTAGGTAAGTAAACTATTTAATAAGAACTAGCTAAAAGCTAGGAATAAAAATAAAATACACGGTTATCTAGATATTTTCTCTTATATTTTGTGTGTGTAAGAGAGAGTATCTTAATATATATAATATATTTTTTTATGCTGAAATAATTAAAAACCTATGTATAGTTACATTTTACTTAACATATTATTATATACGTAATAATAAAAATAACTAATAAATCTCATAGATCCTATAACAGAAAGTGTGATTCAAATAACTGAGATCCATATCAATTTCCGAAGACAATGGTTTACTTCAGTTAAATTGTAATATTTATTAGAATTTATAAATCACAGCATTATCCTATGACGCGATGAGTAAGCCGAATACTAATTCCTAGATTCATAATAATAAGTTTGGAAAATATTTTAGGGACCATGATGATTTGAAAATTATACTAATTTATAGAAATTATAATTAGTATAAATTTATTTTCATCTAATAATTTGTAATATATTTCTGATTATAATAATCAATAAATAGTAATAAATGAAACATATTTTAAACTTGTATAAAACCATTTTTAAGGACTATGAACCTCAGTAAAATATATAGATTTTAATAACAAAATAACTACTGGTTCAAAATTTTATTTAGATATCTACATCAGTATTTTCAAAAACTTCATCGGTTTAACAGTTAACAGTAAAAAAGATTAATCTATATATGAAAAAAGAAGTTTATATCACGACAGAACACTCCTAATCTTATTTCTTCAATAGTATAAAGAATCTAAAAATCAGAATTTTAAACTCATTATTTAAAAAGATATGTAAATGAGCATGCTTGATGAATCGCACTGTATACTGCAACATGTATGCAATATATATACAACATGTAAATCTATACAGTATACATACTCTCCAAATGTTTATAATATTATAATTTCTTTTTCTTTTACGTCCAGTATATACTATTATAATATGAAATAATAAAGTATTTTTCAACGAAGAAAATAACAAATAACAATTCTCTTTTATTGTCATTTTATGACGTTTATACAGCTTAATACCGGGTGGTACTTCAATAAATGTCACCATCAATATCAACTTATTCAATAAATTGCAGAAAAACGATTTTTTCAGAATTATTATTTCTATTTTAAAAATAATTTTATATATATATATATATATATATATATATATTATATATCCTATTAAAACGTGAACAATTTAAATATAAATACTCCACGAATCACAATATTATTTGTAAAATCTGCAATCGGATTATTTGTCACACTATATTTTGGCCCATTTTACTCCATATGTTGACATACCGAAAAACTAATGTACGTAGCCTAACTGTTTTTATATCGTTCAACAAACGCCGACAAGTGATACCATATTTTATCTATTATCGACAAATATACAGAGTAACTTAGACTGGTAAAACAGGTATTGATATTTATTATTGTATAACATAAAATATCAATATAGATACTTGTATCAGGTATCACTTTGAAGTTTGCAGGTGGATATCATCAGGAACGGGTAATGAAAATAACTGTATGATAGTAACGACAGAGTAAGTGCATGATTTTGAAAATTTTGATTTTGACTTCACAGAGTATGTTTATCCTAATAGCGACACTTTTTATAAAAAAAAAATACTCTGTATATCGTCATGATCTATAAAATATATTATCTATACCAAGTGCATGCGAGTATGTGATAAACGGCATTCGGGTCGTCGACTATATAATAATATGTACGGTCACAGGACGACGACTCGATCCTCCCTCCTTCTTCCAAACAGATACACATACCATCATGGCATCATATAATAATATTATAATCGTCGCACTAAATAAAACCCATTTTCCGTGTACGTGCAAGTGGCTCAAGGTTTATAGATAATATCTATAAGCCTAGTGTAAGTTACAAATATTAGCGGCGACGAGTTCTATGAACTATGAGTATACAGCTAATATAAAATAGTTAATGTATACTTACGAGTAGGTAGGTAGGTATATACATTTTCAAATAAAAAAAAAAAAAGTGAGAATTAAATTTAAGCTTGTAATAATATTCGTTTTGTTTATTTATTTTTTTTTTTTGTTCTAGCTAATACAAAGATTTAACTTCTTTTTTCGGTGTTCTAGAAATATTTTTTCTGAAACTGTAGGAGTGTCATTGTAAAAATCATTTTACTCTGGAATGTGCGGAAGCATCTTTGTGGAATGAAACAACAGTGAATTTATAAACCAACCTTCAAACGTACGAGCAATAACTGTGTGTGTGTATATATATTATATACATAATATGAGAATAGTCGTGGAGATATGGATTGCGGACTACACACTTATTTTTGAATCAAAGTATAAAATACAATTTATAAATTATATGTATTGTTTTTGGACTAGGACTAGAAATACATATCTGTAACTAAAGATACTCATACAAATGAATAATATGATCGTAGGCCGTAATGCATTTTTCAAAAGCAAATCGTTTTCATCAAAATATATAATGTATTATAATATAGGTAGTACCGTGAAACTACTAAATCATTTACAAGTGTTGAGTGGTAACGATTCGACGATGGTTAGGTTATATACATTTAGGTATAAAAATTCTCCGATACATAACGATACGTCATACAACAGGTTAGTATTTGGGGGGGGGGGGGCGATTAAACAAAAAAAAAAAAGGTATAAAAATTCTCCTTACACAAAACTATTAATGATGTATTATTAATAAAATTAATTAGCATCTGTAGATAAATATAAATATATAGGTAGACATATAATATTTTACTACCTACAACATTATCTGAAAATAGTAAACTAATAAACTCCTTTTTAAAAAAACTAATCAATTCACTGATTATACCTTTGATTCTTAAAAGAAAATCGCTACAGTGAATCTATAACAATCTTTGGTAGCACAGTTCTATATAAATATTTTCTAACATATTTGAAATTAATATATAACTTAACATAACTATTATTTTTTTTGCTTCGAATTAAAGCTAACGCCACACCATAACTACCTCAATCTTAGCCCCCTTCTCTCGCCAAAATACCACTTGTTTTCGCTTAACGACCAAAAGTCAATCGAATCACATCGCAAACAATTCTGAACGATTAAATTATCCGATTGTATACATAAAATATAATAACAGCATACTTTATTACCAATGGTATTATAATAATATGTATGCATAAGGTGATACTTAGTTAAGTTGGTACTTATCATGCCACGGGCTCAAAATGTAATAATATTTTTCATAACGATAACGACATGTTTTATTTTTTTAATCGTTATTACTATCACACACGAGAATTTTTACAGAATTTATGCAAATTTTTAACCACGATTTTTTTTAGATAGGTACACGCTTTTCTACGAGCCCTCTAGTAAGCATTATTACTATTATTTATTATCATTGTATTACCATAAGAACATATTATTTTAAATCGGATATCTCGTAGTCATGGGTAATGACTAATAAGCCATACAAAGAGACCTTTATGAACTATGCACTGCGTGACTAAAAAATAAAAACCACAGAACTAACTTTTGCTGTATAATAATAGGTTAATTCGAATTTAGGTAGGTACCTTGTCATTTAATAGATACCTAACTCACACCAATTTATTTGATTTGAATTTAATTATATTTATACCAAATTAATTGTACAAAACCCATCCTAATAATTAATAAAGCAAAGGATATAGATGGATCAATTTCTAAGCATTATATAGGTTATATTCTATCATGTTTATATTTGTATTAGTATTTGTTAGATAGGTACGGTCGATTTAGCGATAATTTATTTTATACGCTAGATTTATCGATGGCTATTATTAGTAGAAATATTCCATATTTCTCAACGTCCTACATGACTGTCGACTGCATACTTTCTCATATTTCTCATATTTCTTATGCATGTATAGATCATAAAAACGTCACTGGTTTCTTTTACAAAACTTTTGATCCTTTGAGAATTGTATATGAATTCGTCTTATTTTTTTTATACCTGATAAGTAAAGTTATCGTTTTATTTTTGAAAGAGTAGGGATAACTAGTTGGTTGCTTTTGTAATCTTTACATTAAAATTATTAGAATTTATTATTCATTATTGTTTTAATTATTTAGTCTTGCTTAAATATACAAACAATGATAATATATACATTATACATATTATACTCATAATCATATGTATAAAAGTCTAAATATGTTATACTAGTAATTAATCATTGTATTTAGCGATTATTGAAAACTTTAGTAAAGATAAAAATGTAAATTATTTTAAAAGTAATTAAATATACGTAATTTGAAAATATTTTAATACTAAGCTTATATCATTATTATAGAGAATAAATAAATGTTAAAATCATACAAAAAGTATAATATGTACTTATAATCCATTATTTTAATATAATAATCATATCCGTATAATTATCCAAAGCAAATTAAATATAATAATAAACTTAATACATGATAATATTAAATACCTATAATCTATATATTGTAACACGTAAAAAAAATTAAGAGGATACAAATTTTATGCACTGGTTCTTCAAATTGATTTCCATAATACCAGTTGTGTATTGACTCCATACTCCATAGTTTGGCTATTAAACATACCCAATCATCATTGTCGCATAAATTAATGTGGTTTGAAAAGGTTCAATGTCAAACTTAAAATATACATTTTCAATATAATGTAATTATAGAGTTCCATAATAATATTTTTAACAAATTGTATGAGTTCGTATAAAATTTAGGTATTCGTTAAAATAATAATACAACACAATAGCACACAGCCTTTGGATTATTAAAATTGATTAAGTAAGTTTCCAGACGAGACATACCTACCAGGAAAAAATTATTCATATATAAGCTTTTACACTAGAAAATATTCATCAGTATGTATCATTATTCAACCTACACGAAAAAATAAAACAATACAATTTAAATTCTATTCCATTTTTAACTCCAACAGTTATGAAAAATAAGTTTTTGTTCAACCTCATTTCATCAACATTGAATTATTATTCATAAAATATAAATATCTATACATCTATATTAAAATTAAATATATATATTTTGATTTAAATTATATTACCAACAGCTATTAATATCAGCACTGAAATTATTGACCGAGCAAAACTGCCAACTGGTCCATTGACATTAATGGTTTGAGCGCAATTAGCATATAGGTAGGTACTTAAAATATGAAAAGGTAATTTTCCTGAACAATTTTTTTTAGGAGCTTACATAATAATATTATGTAAGCATTTTGGGAGCTTATGAAACTTCATTAAAATATGTTAGTCATATAAGAAACATAACGCAAACTACATAATACAAAAATACCATTTTTTCTTTTTTTTTTTTAGCTCTTATTCATCTTATTATGTAGCAATGTAAGATACAATTTTTGTTTGGGATAAGCTTGACAATTGAATATAAAATTCTTCACAAATTGTTCTAGCAGCAACTAAAAAATATCAAAAATATATAATATATAAAATAAAATTGTGAATTATTTTATAGTTGTATAAGTAATACATTTTTGAAACATGACCATTTCCGTTCAGTATCGTTTTACATCGTAAACGATGATTTATCATTGAATTCAAATTTAACACATCATCCATAATAGCAGTGACCTACTAACCTAACGAAGTAGGTACACTTGACAACTAATATACTTATAACGAAGTGACTCCGGTTTTTTATGCGCAATTATTTTATACTCAATATATTATACGAACCGTATTATAACCAAGTTAAATAGCTAAAAAGGTTTAAGTACAATAGGTATAGATATTACTGGTATTAGCAATGAATTTTAAAAGTTCATACTCCACATTAAAAGAACAATAGTGTCAGAATGTATTATTATTATTGAATTTAGAATCCTATGTGTGCATATAAATAATACGAGTATATACCTCTACTCGCACAAAATATAAATATCTGTAACGTGATCACACGAATTTGTTTGAAATCAACATAATCTACTTATGTGTAAAATAAAAATAGCTGAATATAAATACAAATCGTTTACTTGGTATAAAATTGCAAAAGTTTTGCCGAATGATTTTGATTTACGACCATGTGGTCGTAGCAATGTGCTATCTGTCCAGTGTGTGCATGTGTTTGTGCGAAATGATTGATGGGTAGATATTTATAATAAAACGGCGTTCGAATCCCTCGTCATGTGCCCAATGTAAACAATAATGATATAATATTTTTTTTAAGGTACTTATACCTACGTCAAAAGATCCGTACAGGAAATGTGTTTTAGACATCTTCAAAACGTATTACCTATTATGTGAATTTTAATCATTTAGTCTTCGTTCATAAATACGTGATCGAATCGCCTTTACTGTCCTTAAAAGAAACCCCAGATTCAATGTGTATCTGCTATCCAAATATTTATGGTATAGTTACCCTCGAAAAAATAATAATGAAAATGTATCATAAAATAAAAATAAAAATACGAGTATTTATATTTACGTTTACTACTTTATATTTTATGCTAGTAGAATACAAATAAATATCATTGGTATAATAGAATTAAATTTACTGATGGTTAAAAATGAGGTGCTTAAATAATTTTTATTTCTGGGGGCTAACAGGAGTAGGGTGTTAAGTGCCAAACTAATAATACATTAATACTCAAAGCTTACCCAAAATAATTTCTATCTATTTTCTATTGAAATATATTATGTACTCTATACTATAAGTACTAATTAGTATAGTAATTATTATTTGAAACTTGTAATAATATATGCACAAAGGTGAATATATTCTGTTAAGTAGTATAACAAAGAGTAACTAGATGTCTAAGTACTCAATATTTATACGCTCCAATTAAATCTTTGTTTATAGTAATATACGATATGATGTTTAATTAGTAATACCGATTATTGGTTAAATATATACTTACTAATCTAAATGTTCTTCATAATAAATACCTATATGAATTATACATAAATATAAATATTTATTTTAATAAAATATTTATTCTAGTACTATAATAATAATGCTCGGACGATTTGTACATAATATTATAAATATATAATGAGTATAATATTATTATAGAAGTGTGATACGATTGCGTGCGTGGTGCGTATATATTTTTGAGTTACGAATACTATGAATTTTTTAGAACAAGATCGCACACAAAAGTCCTTAGTTTGTATTTTAATTATTAAAGGAATCTATGAGGATGAGCATACCCTATCAAGTAAGTAGTGAATAATCCTGTATATTATTATAATTGTGTAGTTTTTATTTTTTTAATAACATTTTTATTACCTAATCTTGGTATGCACTTATTAAAATAAATCATCATATTTGAATTTACTTACGATAATGGTATAAGAAAGTAATGCTGAATAGAGAAATTGTGGTTTAAGAAGCTATAAATATAGCTCAAAATGTTTATTTGATTTTAAATTCTAACTATAATACTGTGTTTGTTAATATAATATTATCATTTATCGCGCTTTTAAAATTATAACTTTATAGTTAAATGTTAAAATATGTTTTAGTTTCATTTGCCATGTTTTCACCACACATGAAAAAATCATACAGGCTACACATACCTATTATTCAATTATTTACACAAATATTAAGAAATTAATCAACTTACTACTTTTATTGTAATTGTTAAGGAATTCTAATTGAAAAAGTGTCTTTATTATGATTTCTGGTATTTGATATTATGATTAGATATAAAAAATTAGAAAATTGGCTTAATTTAATATTATTTCGTGTTAAAAGTCAATACCTATTGATTTATTAAGTAGGTAGTTAAATATTTTACAAAACGAAGGACTTAATTGATTATTTAGATTTATATAAAAATAATATTATTAGTTTATTTTTATAAACAGTATTGAAAAATAAACAAAAATAATAAATAATGTTTGTTTTATAAACTTAAAATTATAAACTATAGTCTATCTTTATTTCCCATAATTTTCAATAGAATAATAATAATAGTAGCCATAGTAGATAGTCATGAAAATTATAATTAAAATCTACTTATTTTATATCAAATGAATGCCATCATCATACATATTATGAGATTTTTTAAATATCACATCATTTTCAAAAATATTAAAAATTGACAAATAACTATAAAATATTAAATTTTATAAATAAATTACCAGTAAATTAATAATTAAATTTCTATCTACACTCTTTCGATCATCTACTATTTTTTAGATTAGTACAGACCAATTTTTTAAACAGAATATACCTACTCATTATTTTAAAAAAGATTATGTGTTTATACTATTAAAATAATTACTCAACACACAGTTTTTAATATTTATTAGTTTTTAATTATTATACAAAAATTTAAAGAAAAAAAGAATATTTTTTTCAAAAACATATTTTTTATCTATGTACCTACATTGAAATCCGTAAAGAACTCGGAGACATTCGTGTCATTGCAGAGCTATGTTATTTTCGAGAAAACACTCACGTAAAAAGTGTGTACCTACAAAATAAGATTACATCGAAAAATGTGTACGGGACTATAAACTATACGTTCACGTTCTAAGGCACCAAATTCAATTCACTACACGGCAATTGACGATGCGACACTGTCGTTTATATTTATTTTTAGTTGTTTTGGTAAAAAATAATACATTCTCTATGATAATTTTGTACCCTAAAATACCTGACATTTTTAAATAAAAAATATAATTGATTATACCTATATTAAACAACTTTAAACTACTTGGTGCCTATACTAATAGATCTTTTTTATACATTTTAGTCTATTAGTACATTGGTTAGACACTTTATAATTGTAATGTGAGCTAAAGAAAATTCTAGAAATGATATTATAATTGTATTTATTTTAAAATTTTTTCATAGAATTTAGAACCATTATATGTACTATTTATACTTGGAATTTGAATTGCAACAATAGTTACTCAATACAATTAACATTCAAAATTAATAACTATTCATTATTATTTTTTTAGATTCTGAGCGGAGCGATGAATGTATTGATTTTACAATGTTGTGTGTTTTTTTTTTGTGTCTGTGTACACGAGAACGTGTCGAAATAATGGTCGAATTTCAAACTTTGAGGGTGGTTTCCGATTCGTAATTGAATCTAGTTGGTGCAATGGGGAGGTCATTTTTTGAATTTCCCAATATTTTTCATAAGCACCGGGAAAAACCAAAAAAAATTAAGGAAAAACGGGAATTTTTACCCAAAACCAGCTTTCGATCAAATCAATTTTTTTTTATGGTTGTAATTCAAAAACTAATTACTATAAATACTTGAAATTTTCACCAAATGCTTATGTCAGTGTTATCTATATATAGTTAAATTTTCAAAAATGTTTGGCTTTTTTTGAGTTATTTATAGACCACTGAAATTTTCGATTTTTTTGAGAAATTTTTTTTAAAGTGTCGATAAAAAATTTTTGGATGACCAAATAGTTTTGAAAATTTAATACAAGGTTCCTTATGAGTTTTTTTTATTGTAGCTAAAAAAATTTCAAATCGTTAGTCACATTTTTTTTTTTTATAAGCGTTTATAGTTCAAATTTTTACGAAATCTGTCGAAAACGAGAAAATTTGCAAGTAATTTTGAAGTAGAAAAATCATAATATTTTTTGTGTTTATAACTAAGGATTAAAAACACAACACTAAGTCATCCATAAGTTTTCCTTCAAGAAGTTATAGAGAAAACTCGTAGCATCATTATAGGAAAAAATTTTATGTACGTTTGAGTTTTAAATTTTTACGAAATAGCGTAACGATAACGATTTATCCTCAAACGATTTTAAATATTTGTTTTTATTCAAAAAGTATAAGTCGTAGATACTTGACAATTTTACCAGATATTAAAATTGGTATTTTCTTTACGTGATTTAATTTTCAAAATATTTTGAATTTTTTTGAGCTATTTATAGACAACTGAAATTTTCTAATTTTCTGAACATTTTTTTTTGAAGTGTCGATAAAATTTTTTGGCCCTATCAAAATACTTGAAATTTTAATACAAAGTTCCTCATAAGTTATTCTTATAGTGATTAAAAAATTATAAGAATACACAGGCACAATTTTTTTTTATTAGCATTTGAAGTTCAAATATTGACAAAAATTCGTCAAAAGCATGAATATTTGCAAATTATTTTTAAGTATATTTCATAAAAATTTTTGTATAAGTAGCTAAAATTTAATACAAGATTTTTCATAATTTTAGTTTACGATAATTATAAAAGAATTTAAATTTTGGTGTATTCAGGCCATTAAAACATAAACCACCTTTTTCACTAACCACTGGAAATTATATCCTAGGCTCTGACAAATCTTCGTTTACAATAATTTTTTGTATACAATGATACCTATCATTGGATTCAAATTTAACACTCTTATAATATATAATAATGATCCATACAGCACCTAATATACAGCAGAGCGGTACTCACTTACCCACTTTTTTTTTTGTATTTATATGTTTTATTGACATATACCTATTGATATATGTAACTTTAATTTAACATTGTAACAAAATATAAAAATATTAAAAAAAAACTTTATTAAATATACTTAGGCTTAAAATAATTTAATCAAAATGTCGGTCTTAATAGTACTTATATATTTTTATTGTGTATATATATTATATATATATAGTCTATGTATAGTCATAAATACATAATACTATTAATTGATTATAGAAATATCTAATTTCCTATTCAAAAATTATACAATTTATAAAAATAATAATTATTTTAAAAATAGGTACCTACCTTTTATATATATAAAAGAAAATTAAAAAGTGAATTTTGTCTCGATTACCACAACACATTGATAAGATAATATATTATAACATTCATTTTATACCAACACCACAAAACATCAATATGATATATATATATAATTACAAGAAAATTACAAACTAGAATATGTTTAAAGAAACAGTTTTATTAGTTGCAGTTATTATTGTTGAAATTCAACATATTATACAATTACACAATCAACAATTTATAATATAATAACATTCAGGTTGAAATAAAACATTGATTTCTGAATGTTTTTCTAAATTGTTTGATTACATGTTTAAAACATCCGCGTACCATGACTGACCTATGGGTGTATATCAATATAATAACTCAATTAAAATTACATATATATTGATTTAAAACAAAATATATGAAATATATAACTAAAAACTTTGAAATATAAAACTTAAAAAGAATACTTTATATTTTGAACAGAAATGGACACTCAATTTTTTTTTTCTATTATTATAACATCTAAAAAAAGATATTGTTAAGCTTCAAAATTGTTTTATTTCTTTTAAACTTTGATTGGATATAGCGGAGAAATATAGTCAACATCAAAATTATGTGTAATAGATAATATATGTTAATACTATAAAGTAAATTAAATTTTTTTCAATTTGAATAACTTATTAAAAATATTATAATTATTTTATTTTATTTATTTATATAAATTTTCAATTGATCGTTGATCTCTATAAAATATTCTGATTTGATAATAAAATTACCTAATCTATGCAATTTATATTTCAATTTGTAACACATTGACACATACATGACATGAAATAATTGTTATTCAAACAAATATTTTATGTATATATAATTTATAAACACTTGTGCTGTAGGTAATTACGATATTTATTTTTTATTTTTTAATACATGAAATAAAATTTAAAAAGTTTGATTAGGTATATTTTTTGGAAAATCTCTGAATTTAACCAATTTGTTAATCTAGTTTTCAGAAAAAAAATGTTTATGGTAAAAATATTTATTTAAATCAAGAAGCTTATTTTTACGATTTTTTAAAATATCAAAAAAAATTTTAGAGTTTGTTTATTTGAAAATTAATGTATTTTCAAAATGTTATTAGATTTCCATTTATAAGTAAATTTTATTATATTTTGTATACGTTTAACTTGTATTTATTTTGAATTTTTATTTGTAAAGTCTCTATTACACTGTAGATTTAATAAAGATTAATATTATTGGCTTTATGAAAGACAAGTGCTGCGAACTGCAGTGTATTTGTTAGGCTCAGTCACACAGGCATAAGTAACGGCGTTAGATTGGTGAAGACACTTATAAATTATAATACCTATCGTACACAAACTGATTAAATATGTCTGATAATTTGACTCTAAGCCAAATTTCTTTTTACACCTTGAATGAAAGCCAATAATGTCAAACCATCTTGAACATTGATAATCATTTTATTAAATATTCATATTTCAGAAATAATTTCAATTAGTATTTAGTATATTTAGTATTTTTCTAGTAATTCTTTAAGTACCTATATAAATAACTAGATACGTATTTATTAATATCTTTCACTTTATCATATTTAATTTAATTATAAATATTGATAATAATTAATATTAGAAATAAATAATATACTATAATACACCAGTACACCTTATATTACACCAGTTTAATAAAATATTAGGTATACAATTTAAAATTTTTAGTAATTGACTTTCGATTGAGAAAAATGATAGTTTTATAAAAGTAGGTATAACTTACATCATTGATTATATACAATCATTATGAATACATAAACATTAAAAATTATAAATATAAGTAATACCTACGTATAATAATACAACATATTAATTACAAATATTTTTATTTTTATCAATCATACATATAGGTTACATACCTAGGTATATAAATTAATTTAATAATTTACCATCATCATCAAAATTATTAGTATACCATAAAGAATCGGTCCTTAATGCGACATCACATACGAGGAAAACTTTATAACCAATCTAGTTGTGACCAAATGCTCAAAACACGCCATAGAATCTACCCAACCTCGCTCCAACACGCACTTGCTGACGAAAACACGGAAGCAAAATTTTTATTTTTTCATATTAGAAAAATAATCTCAAGGCAAAAATTGTAAATAATATTATTTTCTTTTATACATCACCCGTCTAATTATCTTATCTTAATGCAGGTTAAATCCATCACTGATCAAGTTGGATAATTAAAAACAATGGTAATATAATAATAATAATAATAATATTGTTATGACGTGCACTGTATGAGCCATTCTCAAAGGCCGAATGGATACACTCCTGGTAGTTGCAGACGCCAAACATGCGCACAGGTGTACAGGCAGGTGACCCGGCGGCGGCATCGACGATGGCAACGAAGGTGGCAAACGACGGCGGCACAGGTAAGCGGTAAAAAACGGATGAAGCCCTGGTACGAGAAGCCGGTCGAACGCGCGACAGGTGAATCGAGTTTGCGGTAGTAAACCGTCGGCGATCGACCGAACGGACAGAGCGCATTCAAACACCTCATGATACACAGCAGTTTGTTATCGTGCGCAATTACATCACGAAACATTGCTATATACAAAACAGCAAATTATACGCGTAGGTTGTAATATAATTTACCATTACGTATAATAGTTACGCTATTACCATATCATATTATAATATTATGTTTAAGTATTAAATGATTTTTATTTCCTTGTTTTAATTATGTTTTAAGATTTATTCAAAAAAAAAAAAAAAAACCAACGACGTTTCACAGCGAACGTAGTTGTTTTTCTTCGTAATTTTTCCACAATGAAAAGGTTAACATTCAAAACTATAACGAGTAATTATTTTTGAAATATAAAAATACTACGTTTTATAATAAAAACACAATATATCTACTTAATTACTGTGTATTTATGTCCTATAAATCACTTTTTACTGACTATAATATTATATTACAAATATATACTTACTTAATACCTTAAACATTTAAAAGCTTTAATTAAAGCTTAATAAACGAAAATTTGAAATACAAGAATAACTATACGTTTTTGAACCTAGTAAATGGTTACAAAAAATGCATGACTTTTAAAGAACATAATATTTTTGTATGCAATAATATGACATTTTTTATGCGTAATGTTGGTCTCCAGTGGGTACCCTGAAAAAAACCCTTCAGAATCCAGATCATCTATTTTAGAGTTTTAATATTGTGCCTACTTATAGCTATTTATATTATAATATAGTATATAATATGCGACTCTATTACCTATTCAAAATATGACAACAAGATTTTTTCATAGTAAATTAATAAATCTTTTGCTTACACTAAAATATAAATATTTGTTTTATTTTTAATATAAAGAAATTTTTTATTCTTTAGTAAAATAAATTGTAATATTTTAGCAAAATCAATTTACTTTTAATATTCATACAAATAGTTTTGATTTTTGAATCAAAATATATTAATACAATTTTATTTTACTTAAATTGCACTTATAAAATATAACGTCCATTAAGGAATAATATCAATAGTCTACTCGTATTTAAAAAATTCTCGGAAAAATCGATTAATATCGACTTTGTTTTAGTAAAATTTTAAACCTAATAGATTCTTAAAGATTTCTTTATACCTATATTAAACATTGTAACACGATACATTATTGTAGGTATACTTGACAATGTAACATTGATAAACTAAAATAAATTATACACTAATAAAGATATAAATTATTATGAAAGTATTTTTATAAAAAACTTAAATTCAAAGATAAATAAATTAATATTATGTGTTCTCAATTCTCAAAAATCTTATTTGTGAATTATAAGATGATAATAATTAAGACTCATAACTATAACATCAACAAAGCAATTAAATATATTATATTAAAGCTTTGCTTTTATTATTATTTTTTTTTTAATTAAATTTTTATATTTATCAATAGTTTATTTTAAAATTAGATAGAAATTTAAAAATAACGAAAGTTAAAATTAATAAAATTGGCTAATGTTATAAATTAGAGTATTATATAAATACTAAATAGCTAGTACCTACTCTAGTTGATGATATAGCTGTAATTATTTTTTTAATATTAAACTAGGTACTTATAGTTATCAATAAATATTAAAAGATGTTTTTGTGCCATGTGTATTTAGAATATAAATATCTTAAACTTATTCAATGACTTATTAAATTCTCGGGCTCATGGGCTCATAAATCCATAAGCAATCACATATATACAAGCATTTAATATGGAAATGTATATGCCAATATATAATGCAGAATTCCGATGCACATTGTATGTACTCATTATACAGATATCAAATTTGTAGTAGACACTAGACATGTATAATGCACAGTAAAGTAATGTAACTCACGTTACCATTATTTATAACTGCAATAAGTCAAATGCATCATATATTATTATTCAAATTGATATTTGTTAAAATGTATACATCATCAATTTATTCATAATTCATATAGCATTTTATAAGTTGATAACATATTTATAATTAAGTTTTTATTGAAAATAAATCTCCACTAAATAATACAAAGTTAAAAAAAATTAAATAATTCTTTCCGTGTAACATAATATTATGATAATATTTTAAACCTAAATTATTTAAATAATTTGTAATATTACCAAAATTAAAAGTATCATATACGTTTTTTTTTTTAATTTTACTCTGTGATGAATTTATACTTTATTTAATTTAATAATTGAAATTTATACTATTATATGTTTATGCCACTATATAAGTATATCTACAACAGTTCAACTTATGCTGACTAGTATAACTTGTATATGGTTAATACTTATACTATGAACAAAAATATGTGTATAATATTCGTAAAATATCTGCACTAATTATTGAACATAACACAATTCTGAAAAGAATTTTTCAATTAAATTTACTTCGACTCCAGTAAATGAAAATTATTGATACCTATACCAAAAATCTAGAGAAATCTGCTATAGGAATTTTATATGGCGGGTTTTTATTTTGAAAAGTGAGTTATTTTATTATTACTTATACAAGTTTATTCACACTGTTCTACGGCACATAAATATTGACAATTGAGTTAAAAGTTAATAATAGTAATTAGTATATGTATAAGAAATATTTTAATAATAAATACCTTACCTATAGCATATATGATATATTATATGATTTACTGTTATCAAAAATTAGTTCAACATATTTTATAATTTATATGAATATAATATGTATATAATCTGTAAAATGTTAAAAAATAATATCTTTAAAAATATAAGCTGATGCGTCAATCGTTTTTCGTATCTATAAGCACAATGATTTATAGTTGAATTCAAATATAACATCTATTACAAAGTGACTTACCTGAAAAGTTAAATTACTACAGCTGGACAACTTTTCTAGATTTTTTTTTAAGTTCAAAAACATAAACTATCTTAATTCTTAATATATAAAAATAATAAATTTACTTGTTGTACTACTCGTACTTTGCTATCAGAGTAATTCATTTTATGAACATAAAATAGGGTGAGGAAATATTTTTACTATAAAAAACAAATAATTGCATCTTTTGACAAATAGACCATAGCTTAAAGGCACAAAGACAATATTTGTGCAAAATATAATAACAAATATGGCTTATTAAATTCGTGAAAGCTATTTTTTTATAATTGACAAAAGAGGTAAACTTTAACTTTATAAAATATGTATGGGATAACCTATTATTTACATTAAATTCTGTACGTGATGTGTATATTATATCAAATAAATATGATGATAATATATAAGAAGCTAAAAAAAAACAAGAAGATTGAGCTATTGAGGAACGTGAATTCTCCCTTGTTGTATTTAGGGAATGAGAGAACTGCGCCTTTAAATATTTTACTTGGCGATTAAGGAAATACTGAGGTATTTCGAAATTGTTAAAGCTTTAAAAATGTAGTTTTATATCATAAAAATAAAAATAAATGTGTAATAGGTAGGTTATACGAGTAAATTCGTATTTTTTCATACAATTTAGCAATGAATTTTGTGTAGTTAAATATATACATAAAAAATTATAATATTTTATGCATAACGTTAATTAACTAAAAATTGTTTGTAGTTTAGCAAATTTAGGATAAATATAGTGTTAAGTGTTATTTAGGTGGACGGTTTTAAATTTAAAAGCATGCAAGCTTTATATAAACAATCAAGATATTATTTAAATAAACACTTGCTTATATTTATTAACCATATTTTTAAATATTATTTTAATCTAATAAAAAAAATATATATATAATATATATATATTATTTTACAAATATTTTAAAAACAAACATGGCATTGATATATTATATTTTTAAGTTTAAAATAATAGCAATGTTAAATTTGTTTTCTATATAGAATACAGATAAATGTTTCTGACTTTTTTAATTGTAATATACCTTTTATATTTAAAAAGACATATAATAAGTAGTAGGTATATAGTCTAATAATACTAATAGGTACCTAACATATTTTCTATTAAATGTACCAATATATTTAAATTGATAGTATTATTATAATTTATAAAAGATTTATAAAACTTAATGTGGCCATTTAGACCAATAAACTAAATATTACATTTATTTTATACTATCTATTTCATTATTAAATTTTATTTTGCAAAAACGAAAGGAGGAATAATATAATTATTATAATGCTGTGTCTTTATGCGATAATTAAAATGAAAATAAAATAAATATAATTTTTAAATAGTTTGAGAAAAGTTATAGAAAAATAGGGAAATATTTTATAATAACATTGTATATTTTAGATTACAATGGTTAAGATAAATAGAAATTGTCATAAAAATAAAGTATGGTTAACAATTAGATATATCCATTAAAACTGCTTCAGAAAAGCATTAATAATTTATTTCAAGATGACAAGTTGTGGTTTAACAAAACTATATAGGTATAGAAATTAATTTACTAACTGCGTATTATCGATTTTCATATATATCTAACCTAAGATAAATAGTAGTAATAGTATAGTATAAGTAATTAATAAAGAGTTTCATTGAAAGTTAAATTAAAAATATAATAATATTATAGGTACAATTTTGAAATGACTAATTACTAATAAGTAGTTTAAAAACATTAATATATTATATTGTAGGTACTATGTATAGATAACGAATAATGATTATTCTTCGATAGTTAAGTACATAATCTACAATAATACAGTATAATATATTATTTAGCTAATTTTTATTTTATTTTACAACGAACGGATTAGTAAATTATCAAGTACTTATAAACGAAAATATTTTTAAGTTGTAGGTTTTAATCATAAAATTATCGCATGATGTTATAATATTTTACTCAAATATAATACAATAATACAGATATGAGTCTTACACATTATATAATATAATCTTAGTATATGCACTATAAGTATATATTGTCTATATTGTATAATGCTATATACAGTTTAAATGGAAAGTGGATAAAACGGCATTTCTGCAGAAGACACTTTGGTAGTCAGCATTTTTTTTTATCGCTATTAAATTACCAAGTCAGAACATGAAATTGAAATTATTGTTTGATGTGTATAATATATCGACTTGACAACCACATAATTTCATTCAATGAATAAAAATCATTATGTTTAATTTATTTTTATACATAATAGTATAATGAACTAATGACATTATATTTTTTACGAAAATCAATATTGTCATCCATATAATTTCATTCTAGAATATATGCCCACAGTAAAAATGTCCATACTCACTAGATATTTTCGAAATTGTAAACTCCAATTATTATTTTAAATAACTACCTTTGTGTATATTATGTATGGGTACATTTATAATTTATAATATTATTATTCAATTTCATTTTTTTTTTTAAATTTAATACAGTATGCTTCTGAAGGAACACGGTTTACTATTCTTATAAAAATGTATTTAGTATAATTTAGAAAGTAGGAACTAAAATGAGAAATTTAGAAGCTTAAAGCCCTAAATGAAACAAAATAGATATAACCACTTACGAGAAACGAGTAAAAACTATACAAAAATTAAAAATGCTATTCTTCATAACAAAATATCTTATTTATACTAATGGACAATGAGTTATTACTTATTAGTAATATTATTCTTAGGTATATTAATTATTATTATTCCAATCAAACCTTTAGGTGTCTTTACTTTTTTTATTACTTATTTATATTACTGTATATATATACTTATAATATAGATACATAGGATACATTTGATTTTAGTTTAAATATAAATACAGTTATAAATTTTGCCCGAATTGCGTCCGACAACACGCAGTAAAATATTTTGTTAAAAATGGTTCTAGTCATATAAAATTATATTTTCGATTTGGGTTTGGATAAAATGTTTATTATATCGTCGTATATGATGTACCTACCATTTCTTGTATAAACCATTAAATGCTGTTTGTTAAATCAGTTAGTTATACATCGTTTCAAACAAATTATTTACAACTATGTATAGTGCAGTATTGTTTTTAACATGGGATCCATTAATCCATTAATGTAATATTTTAAGTTACAATCCAGCTAGTATAAGAATGTGGTCCTATACATGAAGTATAATGTATTTTAAAAACTAATTTTCAAAGTGAATCATATCTATATTAATTTGGTTAGTATTATTTTTACTAATATTAAATGTATAATATTATTATACCACAAATAATAAAAACTATCTAGATTGTTGTATAAAATGTAAAATTAGTTTTTTAGGTATTCAACTTGTTACAGGCAATAGCAAAATTGATTTATTTTATATATAGACATAAAGTTATAAAAAATTTGCCTAAAATTCTATTTTAAAAAACAAATTTTCTAGAACAATTTTTACATCCTTAATAAATTATATACCCAATCAAACATTTTCAAAATATGACTAAAACCAATTAAAAGTTTATACGAAAAAAAAAAAGTGGGTAAGTGGATACCGCTCTGCAGCTGTACATTAGGTGCCGTATGGATCATTATTATATATTATTGGAGTGTTAAATTTGAATAAAATTATAGGTATCATTGTACACGAAAAACGATTCTGAAGAGATGATTTGTCAGCCTAGGATATAATTTCCAGTGGTTAGTGAAATAGGTGGTTTATGTTTTAATGGCCTAAATACACCAAAATTTAAGTTCTTTTATAATCATTATAAGCTTCACTTATGGAAAATCTCGTATTAAATTTTCAACTCTTAGCTAGGTACTTATACAAAAATTTTTATGAATTATACCTACAAAATAATTTGCAAATATTCAGGATTTTGAGAAATTTTTGTCAACATTTGAACTTCAAATGTTAATAAAAAAAAATTGTGCCTATGTATTCTTATAATTAATCATTATAAGAATAACTTATGAGGAACTTTGTATTAAAATTTCAAGTATTTTGATAGGGCCAAAAAAATTTAATCGACACTTTTTGAGAATTTAACTGTATATATTATGTAGATAATATTGACATAAGCATTTAGTGAAAATTTCAAGTATTTACAGTGATTAGTTTTTGAATATTAACCATATAAAAAAATTCATTTGGTCGAAAACTGGTTTTGCGTAAAAATTCCCGGTTTTCCGTCATTTTTTTTTTTTTTTGTTTATCTCGAATTTTTTGGAAACTGTTGAAAAACGTTTACTTTTGACCTCTATAATGCACCAAGGATATTCACTTTTACATCAGAAACTACCCCCAAAGTTTGAAATTGGAGCATTATTTCGACTAGTTAAACTGTACACAGACACAAAAAAAAAAAACAAAAAAAAGCGGACAAGTGGGTACCGCTCTGCTGTACATTAGGTGCTGTGTGGATCACTTTTATACATTATAGGAGGGTTAAATTTGAATCCAATGATAATTATTATTGTATACGAAAAATGATTCTGAACGGAGATGATTTGTCAGCCTAGGAAATAATTTTCAGTAGTTGGTGAAAAAGGGGGTTTATGTTTTAATGGCCTGAATACGTCAAAATTTAAGTTATTTTATAATTAATGTAAGCTAAACCTATGAGAAACTTTGTATTAAATTTTCAAATATTTTTTCAGAAAAGTTGAAAATTTCAGTTGTCTATAAATAGCTCAAAAAAAGTCAAAATATTTTGAAATTTAAATCATGTAATGAAAATACCAATCATAATAATCGGTAAAAATTTCAAGTTTTTACGACTTATACTTTTTGAATAATAACAAATATTTAAAATCGTTTGAGGATA
>VUJU01001076.1:0-69035 GCA_009835225.1 Aphis craccivora
ATAGGTAGGTAGTTTGAGAAACACATTAAATAACTATTAAAATGTATAATATACTATGTGTATTGTGTATAAATTATTTAATACAATAAATTATGCAATATTAAGTAGTCTTATATGTTGTTATAGAGTATAGATAATAATAATTAAAAATAAATATATAAGGAGTGCTATATTATATTTTGTTGGTATAAAAATTTCTTAATATTATTATTTATTTATAACGTCAATTACTAATTAGTAATTACCAAATGGTTAATGTGTTCGTACAACTAAACATATTATTAAACATTAATTATATGAATCTATCAAGACCAAAAATATCTTTAATGTAGGTTATAAATTTATTATAATATTGTATACCTATTATTACATCCAGGTATACAGCGTGTATATTGAAAATCAATTTTTTAAATAATCGAAATAATAGAATTTCCATTATATATTTTGTGTATAATGAATCATATGAAGCGGAACACTCTGTAGGTATAATTCATAATTATGCATGTTGTTATTCACAAATTGTTATAACAAAGGTCATACTGTGTAGTACTGTAGTGTGTACAGATACTGCTTAGTGCATACTAACACATCGACATAATATCACGTATATGGTTTAACGTATTCAATATACAATACAAAGATTTTAAAAATACATTATAGAGAATAGCAACAAATATGACGTGTACCTACCATGGCAGTAATTTAGTACATTCGACTGGATAATATAATGTTATTATAATATGTACCTACAGTCTACACAATTGTACTTACTGGTGTATATTATAATTGCATAAATACGTATATTATATTTGTGTATACAGTTCTATCAACTCTTAATTCTTATAATATAAATTTGTAGTTTAAAAGATAATCCTATTATATAGTCTATTTAGTTACTTCACAATTATTAATATTAAATAAAATAAATATACATACAGTATAGTAATAGATATAGGTACATTCGATCTAATCAAGATAAAAACATTTATCTGCAGAGCAATTATTTATTTTATAAGTTATAATAATACCTAATCAATAGATAATAATTATAACTAACATTTTAAGAATAATTAATGAGGTTCGTGCATCACATCACGTGAATTGTGTGTAGGTTATTATAACTTTTTAAGTATAAATAAATACACGTCTATTTAACCTAAATACAAACCTATAATATAGGTATTAGGAATATTTAGGACTTAGGTATAATATAATATATACCTACTATAAAAAATATGTAGGTAGGTAAAGTATATTTAGGCGTAACTATAATTAGGGATGGGTGGGGGCTGAGGGTGCCTACTGTATAGCATCCTATTATAGTATTATTCCTACTCAAATATTTTGTTGGGACCTCAAATAACTTCATTGTGTAGCAACTTATACATGTGTATTTATTTTTATTTAATTATACGATGAATATAAATTAACTACGGTCTAGCATAATATTACAAGAACAATTCTCAACTTAGGTATATTATTGATGAATAGGGCTGGGATTTTGATACAGTCATCTTTTTTTTTTTGGTGTTTTGAAACGTTGCTCCGTAAGCATAAAATATAGAAAATAGGTGATACTGATTATTTTAAAATAATCTTTTTTTATTTTGCATTTTATGACGATTTTAGTGCATTTTCTTAGTTTTTAGAGCATTTTTCATAATTTCGTTTATAAAACGAACGAAAAATGTTGTGAATTGTGATTAACAAGAGACTTTCTGCAAATTGCGACGGTACGAATAATAAATTAACGCAAGTTATCGTCGATAACATTTGTATCATAGCTAGTCTTCAATAATTATTACTGAATTGAGTGAATTAGTAACCAATTAGTACGTCCAGAACTAAACAAGTAACAAATTCTATAGTAACAATACTATAGAAATAAAAAATAATAAGTATGTTACATTTTTTTCCAATTTTTATAGTACATTTATTGAGTTTTTAAAGTCATTTTTGCATTTTTTTGAAGGTAATTTTTCCAGATTTTTTAGGGCATTAAAATCCCAGCCCTGTTGATAAATATTAAAAAAAAGTTTAGTAAATAAATTAAAAACTGAAGATACCTATATAAGATATATTACTTGTAACTGAAGACAGAAGCGAGTTGATTTATACAGATAAATTTTTATTCATATTATTTATTCGTAACAGCTTAGTATCATTTTAGCTTCCCCCAAATTTAAAGTTTAGTAATTAAGTTGCGATTATATACTATTTAGCGGAAATTGATAGTTACATTAAATTCAATAGGAAAGAATTATTATTTAATACCTACAACCTACCATGCATCGGATAAGAAGCTTTTAAAAATTGTTCGGTCCATATAATATTTCACAATAATCGTCATAGTTTACTAGTTATTCTACTCGCAGCACTACTCACTATAATATTTAGATTATTGTTGCGCGGAAATAAAAAAATGTCAATGTATGATGTATTGTGTAGATACTTCATATTATGTTTATTGTACTCGTACATTAAAATATTAAATAGTTCCTATATGCACAATTTTTGTTTCAATTGATTCAATTTAATAATGGCTTCAGCGTATGACTACCAATTGTAGAACGACTCTTCGAAATGGAGTTTTTGGAAGGGGTTAGGTAATTCTAAAATTCACATTTTTTTATGGTTTTTAAAATGTTTAGTACTATCATTTGTATGCTTGCACAATACAACTTGCATTTTTTAAACAGCTACATGTGATTTGTGATTTTAAATCAAATTTGATTGAATTACAATAAGGTTTATAAGATATGCAAAATTATATAGGATGATCATTGAAATTCATCGAAAAATATAAATATTTCAGTATTTCCCAGTTTCTTCCTAAAATATTAATTTCAAAAGTAAACACATTGTACCTACCTACATATTATTCTAACATATACTTATGTGGACTGTGAAGATTTTATGAAACTGCTTGTATTCATTATATTCATAGTATAACATAACAGTATAACAGGTACCGTATAAACTTATTATAATATACAATATACATACTTATAATAAAATCAAGTTTGAATCGAATGACAGTATTTCACAATCATGAATTAAGATATAATCATTATAATTATCTTAAATCATGGTCACCGCTAACCAATATCGTCAGCATATTGCATATAGGAATAATACTTACGTCGCCTAGTCATCCGTTCTTAGCGGACGATATTTTTTCTGTTATTAATTGTATGTTGTAAATTGTTCTTTATGACTTTATTATGTAGTTGTCGGGCCAAAAAAAAAACTAGAACGAGCTCGTCAAAAATTGGAATATAAATAAATAGCCGCGGGTCGCACGACTCTTCAAGAGGGCATAGTTTCACGGCGACCATGATTATTACGTTACTGGCAACACTGGACCTAAATGTCTTTCGTTAATCCGCGGTTATCAGTAGTTGTAGAAGACGGCTGACGGGTAGTTTAGCGGACGACAGACATCACCACTGTCGAAGTGTCGACTGTCGTAGACGGTAGACACAGAATATGTCTATATGACTATATTATAGAACTATATAGCGAACTCCCGCTATCAATTGAAGCCAGTTTTCGGTTGGCATTATATGGTAAATATTATTTATGTTGTATTGTATTTTATGATGTCTAAACCTGTTGTTTAAAAAAAATAAAAAATATTTTTCATTTATTTCTATATTTTACCATTAAAAACGATGTTATTCCTAATACATTTTGTATAGGAAACGTAATGTTTTGCCAACCGAAAAGATGGCGGAAACTGATACGCGAGCTTCAATGTTAATAATATACGAGTTCCTTATCTAGTTAGTATATAAGTCCGAGACGGACGACGGTAGACAGTAAGTTGTAGTTGGAACTTGGAATTCGGGGGCACGCGGGCACAGCACACTATGGGAGGATTACGACGTACGAAAAAAATTCGTCGTACTCCCGTGATCGAGTTCAACACCACCACCACAACAATAACAATGAATAACAACAAAAGACAGTGGTGACGTAGACTGCCACGTAATCATCATTATGGCCAATAATTTTTTTGTTTTTATCGAAAGAAAACCCGCGATTACAGACCACGACCACGATCTCTACAACCGATCGATGCACATTGCACAGATCGTAGAAGATCGTTGATAATATCTGGGCGAATTTCTTCGTAAATATGATTGTAACATAGTCGTTTTCGCGAGAATAAAAAACGCGGTCCGCCCCTTCACCGCTTCGCGCACACCAGCCGACTATTATGATGTCGTCTCGCTCGACGAACGGGTAACGCGGTAGGTAGGCAATTGTATCGTCGAAGATAATAAAAAATAAAATGAAAAATCGATCAAAATCGACCAACGCGCTCCTAAGCACGCCCCGGGCGGCCCGCAACCGGTTTCCATTTAACTGCAATTAAAATTTAAAAAGTCCGAGCCCGTCCGCTCCGATCAAACCTCGACCGTGTCTATGACCGTTGCCCGCGCAGGAAGGGGGGAAGGGTGACCGAAACTTTTACCGTCGTCGCGCGGGCCAGTCGCCGCCCGCCGTCAGTGCTCTCGCGATTGCCGTACGTTTGCGTCTGTAGTCTGTCGCGCTCGCGCGCGAGTCCCGACGAAATCGTTCTCGCCATAGGTATATCCGCACGCTCGGCGTGTCGGACGATATCAACGTTTTTTAGAATATTATAATATAATTATTATTATTATCGTCGTCGTTATTAAAAATTATTATTATTGCTCACTGCAATAATTAATTACTTGTTGTTTGTGCCGCCGTCCGATCGCGTCACAATATTTCCACCGCGTTTCGCGACGCGTAGTCTCGTGAAAGTTTGTCCTGTCGTCGGCCGACGACGGCCACCGAACAAAGTAGTGGCGCTTCGCGCACGGCCTACTGTCGCGAGCCCACCGCCGTCGAAATGGAAAACAAAAAACCCAAAGAGAAGCGAAGGTAAAACGCAAACCGTGATAAATACAATTTGTAAAATAAATCATAACGTAACCGCTCAATGGCCCGAGGGCTCGCGTGTGCGACCAACGAGGTCACGGCCCGGTGATCGTAGTTATAGGTATCTCATAATAGTATTATCATCGATGTATCGTTTTGTCTCGTACGTGGATTGAGTAACATTGTCCTCATTTTACTGTGCATTCGCTTCCGATGGGTGCTCGGTTTGTGAAATGATTTAGGACCTATAATAGATTGACGTTATATTTATATGTGAACGCACTTGTGCACAAATCAACAAGCATCAGCCATACCCTATCTGTTTTGGTGGTCAATCGATATGAATTGTCAATTGTCATGGTCTTCAAAGTCCATGTTATTGTTGTTGTTATTGTTATTATCACCTAAATTTTAGATGATAACATGTTAATACAATTTCGAGATTACTTCACTTTAATTTTTTGGAGTATATTATTATTTAAGTGTTAAATGTTTTAAACACAGACCCATATTAACCAGTTTTAATGTTGAGCTGCTCAGAGGTGAAATACTCGAACACATTAGGATTGGAAAACGAAACGAGTTTTGTGGTGTTTTTCAATTGTCATACATCTTAAGAATTATTTGTCTTGTATAGTGTTCTATAATCATTTTTTAGTTAGACTATTTTGGGAATTTTTGTAAACTGTCAATAGTGTCTGGCCTGAATAAAATTATCAATCATTACAATTAGCCCATTTTTTTTATATTGATAGTAATTTGTTGGTCCAAAATGGCATTAAGTTATCTCCCATCAGGATAATGAACTATGCCAATAACATTGTTCAAACATACCTACAAAATAAATGTTTTTTTTTAATATCGGTTTGGTTGAACAAGTTTTTTTGTCTGATTAGTAATTTCTATTGTCTATAAAAATAATGATAAAGAAATAATGTGACTGAGAAGTATTTATTCTAGTATAGTTGGAGCCAATAGAGTTGCATATCATAGTTTGAAAACTACTTTGAAGTACCTACTTTGGACAGTAAGACATTTGTAGATAAAATGACAATTTATTAAACATCATTCCTATTTTAATGTGTTTAACCAACCTACTGTGTTATATTAAGAACATTATGCTTGAGTGGATTTTAATTGTATAGGAAAATTATATCACTTATAGATTAAAATGTTAGAATGTAATTTGCTTATTTGCAACATTATTCTTGTTTAACTATTTATGTTATGACTATTTTTGTCTAATCAACTAAAAACATTTGCCTGGAGGTAAATAAGTATTTTAAATATACATACTGTCAGAAAACAATTTAAATGAGTAAACCCTGTAAATACCATTGTATATGATAGGTAATTAATAAAATAATTAGGCTAATAGGCATAGTTGTTTAAGACTTGCATAATATTTTTCATTGTATAAATTAAGACACCTATTATATACCTACTACTTATATTAAGTATTTGGATACATTTTTTACATTGGTTATACCTAGGTAAAGAGTTTCATTTTAAGGAAAGGGATGATTGATTGGGCGATTGTTTATGGTTAAAATATAGGAATAGATATAACCATGAGTATACATAACTAAGAATTACAATAAACAGTACTTACTTAGTTAATAATATGTCCTATAAATAATCTAGAACGCTATAAATTTAAAATGACATTTTTAGAATTGGGACAAAAATAATATAATAAAATAATTAGGCTGCCTACGACTTCAATCTAGATCACTTCTAATTTTTTCAAAATGAGCAGTGATTATTTAATTAACAAAGAAAAATAATAATATAGACTTAGAAAGGCTGTTATATATTTAGCAATTTATTGAATCAGCTTTTAGAAACTTGAGAGGATACTACCCTCTTATGTGCTATATCTGTGTTACAAACATAGGTATAACATAACAAATTTGTGTTCAACAGAATAAATTGTGTGTTGTTAGATTTAATAAGAGAGTTAATTGACCTATATAAAATTTTAGGGGAAGAATATTATTAATCTGTGTGTAAGTGTTGGCTTTTATTTTTAAGCTAGAAATGAGCATTTTTAACTTGTAATATTTATAATATTCATACCATGTTTTTAAAAGTCAACAAAATAAAAAATAAACCAATGTTTAAGCACAGATAATGTTTTTACTTTTTAATTTAGCTATGAGCATGTATTAAAAAATTGTCTAAATAATTTTTGTTGCGTTCCAAATGTTCTGATCTTAATGTTCTATTTTTATTTGATTCCCTAACATAATTTTTCATTATACATTTTGTAATATAAAGTTATCTAGTGCCTATGTTCAAGTAAACCAATGTTAAGCATAGTTTAATTGGCATCCATACCTACTCCATGGTATTTGCTATTTGAATAAATAATTTTTTTGACACAGGTTTGTCTGTCAAAAATAATGATACTTATATGAAGTATTTTGTGATACCTAAATAGTTTACCTTAAAATATTCAAAATGGTAGTTAGGTATGTATTTAATTTCTGAATGTGACTTAATACGTAGGTTTGAGTAAGTACCTAAATAAAATATATTTGGATTCTTGATAGAAAATAGTAAAGAATAGGTATATATAATATATTGATATGACCCAATGAAACAATCTATTTCTAATAATTATTAAGTTCATACAATTGTAATTATTCGTAATATTTCTTAAAAACTGGTCACCGTAATTTATAAGTTTATATCTACTGCCTTTTGAATAGATTCAATAAATATAGTGTGTGCCATTGCCTGTAGGTATTGCATATAAATCGAGATATAAATGATTTAGGTTAGTAAATAGAAATATCCAATAATGTCATTTAGTTAGTCCTTCGGTTAGTCCATTCCTGCAGTAACCTTTTTGTTATTAAATTATGTTGTGTATAAATGATTATACCAGTAACATATGCACATAACCTCAGTATTTCAAACTTATCATTAAGTATATTTTTTTTATTGCAATATATGAACATACGAGTAGGTATGAATGTATGAGTTTATTATTTTGTTTAATTACCTAATAGTCCTACTGAATTAATTTAAAAAAAAGTACTTGTGCGTTATTGTGACTACCACATATTATAGCGACACCATGTTCGACTTTAATCTTGCATTTTGCAAGTGAATTCTATTCCTAATTTTATGCCACTCGCTCGGACATTCAAAATAAAAATATCCCTCGATATGCTATGCAACACCATCTAAGGTAGGTCACAGGGTTAAATAACAATGCCCATAGCCTATGATTTTACAAACAACTTTATCAATTAACACATTGACATTAGCTTTGGCTTGTTTTGTATTATTATAATTGTATTAAAAAGACGTGCATTGCATGCCATGCGTTCAACATCGAGGTAGTTGCCTAAAGATTTTATAAATAAAAACAATACTTATTCAAGTTAGTATTATAAGTATAAATATGCACATAATAGGTATGATAGGTAGGTACTTGTTTTATTAAAATACATAGGTAAATGTTTTGAAATGTCATACAATCACGAGTACAATCACCACATCCCATGTAAAAAGTTTAGTCCATGTTCAGAATTTTCTTTTTATTCATCAGATTAACTAATTAATTAATTTGTTTATTTTTAAAAATTAAATTATATTGTTTAGGTATTTGTCTTATCATTAATTAGGTACCATACTATAAAGCTGTTATATATTTAGACTATTTGGTGTATTATGAAACAAGAAAATTACATGATTTATTCAGAACATGGTGGTAGTAAATTAGTATCTTTAATGTTTTCCTCGATGTTTTCTAAAGATAAAACCAAACCATTGTTTAGTTTAAAAAGTAAGCATAGAAACTATAAAAAAAAATACAAATATTAATAACATTAATATTAACCTTAAGAGTTGTAGAAATAGCAATATAAAAATTTCCCTTAAAATTTGTCAAATAAATTCTATTAGGTACTTGTTTGAATGTTCCATTAGATATAAGTTCAAAAATGTGAAGCGCACCTAGTAAATGTTGTATTATATTATCGTGCTTTAAAATCTCTACCCTTGGTTTTGTATTTATATTAGCTCTTAGCCAACCACACATATTTAAGTAACTATAAAAGATTCAAGTTTTCCAGAACTTTCCAGCTAGTGATAAACTGCTATTCTAGATAATTTATTGATATACCCTATTTAATATAACAATGTAAAAACGCTTGTATATTGTTGAATTTATAAATATTGGAAAGGTATAGCTGAATTAGGTAGGTATACCAATTTATATATTTTTAAAGTCAATCATGTAAATTTAGTGTTTGGTTATTTAGTAACTTATTTACATATTTTAATTGTTAAAATTAGATATTTTTACTTATAACTTATGAGTCACTATTAACTAGACAATTTATAAGTACCTAATTGCTTAAACAAGTTACCTACATTTTTAAAATTAAAAAAGCATTTAAACTTTAAAGTAATTTCATACATACCTATTTTTTGAAAATCATATATAGTGATGATTATTTGAAGATTCGATTAAATTTTATACCTATAATATTATTGATGTTAAATGTATGTAACATGTAAGCAGACTATAGACACTGTGGATATTAGCGAAATCGGGTCACTTTAGCCTTGAACACGGTCTCCAGGAAGAAGCGGCATACGTTATCACTTAAATTTATCACAGAACAATATATTTTCATAACTTATAATATTTTTTTATTTAACAATAAACTTATGTCAAATAACAATATTACAGTAAAATGCAACTATTGAAATTTCAATTTGCACATTTTTAGCAATATTATGTTACACAAAGACATGTTCCGGTGGTCAATACATTGTTACCGTTTTTATATCGTAACAAATAGGGATACACATTACCAACATCTAGTCAGATTACGGATACGGTTTTAATTTTTAGAATCCAATACTTCATACCGTAGGGATACAGTAGACCGACCAGCTGATCAAGTGTCGCTTCTATATTGTTCTGTGATGTAAGTAATATAGATATGGTAGTATGGTACCTACTACAGTGCGTTTCACGAAACTAGAGACTCCGCAGTGGCGCTTCCGGTGGCCGATTTTCGTAATGGGTTCCTAACGTGTGGGATTATAAAAAAAAAATAGCCTTATTGCCGCAAGGTTTAAAGATAATTCCTTGTTATTAACCTATATTATAAACTTTGTCATTGCCGCGCATTGTGTGCAAGCACAGAACAATATAGAAGCACAGATGTCTATATAGAACTAGATAGCGAACTCTCGCTATCAATTGAAGCCAGGTTTTTCGGTTGGCATTATATGGTATTTTATATGGTAAATATTAATTGTGTTGTATTTTATGATGTCTAAACCTGTTGTTTAAAAAAAATTAAAAATATTTTATATAAATAATTTTTCATTTATTTCTATATTTTACCATTAAAAACGATGTTATTCCTAATACATTTTGTATAGAAAACTTAATGTTTTGCCAACCGAAAAGATGGCGGACACTGATACGCGAGCTTCAATAATAATAATATAAATAATATACGAGTTCCTTATCTAGTTAGTATAGAAGTCTGTGTATAGAAGCGACACTCGATCAACTGATCGGTCTACTGTATCCCTACGGTATGAAGTATTGGATTCTAAAGTTAAAACCGTATCCGTAATCTGACTAGATGTTGGTAATGTGTATTCCTATTTGTTACTATATTATAAAAACGGAAACAATCTATTGACCACCGGAACATGACGTCTTTATGTCACATAATATTGCTAAAAATATGCAAATTGAAATTGCAAAGTTGCATTTTACTGTAATATTGTTATTTTACATTAGTTTATTGTTAAATAAAAAAATATTATAAAGTGTAAAAATATATTGTTCTGTGATAATGTAGATATGATTTATTTAAGTGATAACGTATACCGCTTCTTCTTGGAGACCGTGTTCAAGGCCAAAGTGAGCCGATTTGGCCAATAACACACAGTGTCTATAGCCTGGTGCAAGGTTGAGTAACCGCGGAAAACCGAAATTTCGCCACCAGGGGCGCCACTGCGGAGTCTCTAGTTTCATGAAACGCACTGTAGGCATATTACGTGTTATTTATTAATTATTCCTTGTTAGTTGTTTCAAGTATTTTTGTTTATATCTATAGGCTCTTATTTGGGGGTCCATAGATGGGAACTCTAGGGGTCCACGGGGTGGCTGTCAAAGCTTTAGCCTCAAAGTTTGATGTCATAGGCGTAGCTAGAATTTCAATCATAGGAGGGGGGGGGGCAAATTAAAACAAGATTATAAAAATGCCAATAATAATTATATTAATAATTTAATGTAAAATAAAAATTTAAGGCGCAGGGGTGGGCAAATGCCCTTCACACTTATCCACCCTAGCTATGTCCGTGTGGGATGATATAATTTTACACCCTGGACTGGTCTACCTTCTTGTGAGAGTTATGGCGTAAGTTATATAAACATTTTTTGAGCTTCTAAATCTTGTTCTTGTAATGAATTTAAAATTTAATTATTGTAGCATAATAGTAATTTATATAAAATATGTAGGTATTAAATATTTAAACATTAATAATGACTGTATAAAATATTTATTGTTTATTTACTATCGTTCATCTACACGTTTATGAATTATAATACAAAACTAGTCGTTAAATTACTAGTAATAGTAACGGTAAACGGGAAACAATTGTCTAGTAAAACATCCCTAGAACACAATAGTCTAAACCAGTGTTTCTCAACCTTTGTGTTATGGCTCAATATTAAAATGTTTTATTCTTTGTGACATACAATAAACAAATAAGAATTATGATGTTATAAAATATGCAAAATATGTCGATAACAGATAATTTATTTTTAATTTTTATAAAAATCATTCGATAAATTATATTAAATATCTATTGGTTTTTATAAATCGTATCAAAAATATAAAAATGTTTGTATATTTTGTGTAATTTAATATACTTTGTGACACATTTGAATTTGAACTTATTATCGGTGACCCATCAGTGTGTCGCGACATACTGGCTGAGAATCACTGGTCTAAACAATTCAAAACTGTAATAAACAGTTATTAAACAAACCTAATGATTTGCCAATCAAAAAAAAAAAATCGAATCACACATTACCTATGTTTTATTTTTTCAAGGTAAAATAAATTAAGGGTTTTACATAAACGTACAATATTTTATATACTTTTTCCTTATCTCGGGCCCCAACTACTTGTCTGGCTGTTATTTATTTTATATAATAAATATATCCAATAACTCTGACCCGGAAGTTTATTATGCGTTTGTATACTAAATAAATTACTTGATCAACAACAAACCAGTTTGAGCTAAATTTTAAAGTGTAATAGTATTAAAAATTATCAGATGTTTTTACTTGTATGTAATAATATTGTCTAAATAAAAATAATTAATAGTTGAAAATGCAAACGAAAAATTTTTTTTCTTGAACATTAGAAAAAAATAGTATATAACAATACTGTGATAATAATATATATTATAATATAACACAAATGATAGTATATATTATGTTTACTTAAAAATAGAAGTTTAAATTAGCAGTTTTAAGTTGTAACTTTCAAGGTTTTTGATTATTGTTGTTTAGAAAACTTATTGATATTTTATAATTATATGCATACGTAATACGTACGCTCATCACTGCCACGCTACATTCTACCGGGTACAGGGATTTTTCTCAATCACATCGAAGTTGTCTATCCTGAAACTAAATAAATTGTGAAAATTGTATAAATCGCATTTATATTGAATGAGGGGTTATTTATGCATATTATATTTCATTCCAAGAATGTGGAAATCTGAGGAAATCCAATATACAGACGATATATAATGTATATATGAATTCTCCATTGACACTTTAATTTAGAATGTGATGGTTTAGAACTCGACTGATAAGTGGCCCGAATTGATGATATTATTACACATCAACGTTGACGTATACTTGAGCATGCATTTTTATATTATACACTGAAAATTCGTGAGATAATAATAATAAAATAATATGATAGATTTTCTTTGAAAATGAAAAAGTATTGACATGTGTATGTAAATTACTCGATAGTTTTCAATTTGAGCCAGGTACATAATAATATAATATTAGTATTATATTATACGATGTGCTTGTGCGGCGGTGTCACACAATCTACTTCACGCTTTTTGTCGTCTGATCGTTAGTACAATAATCGTGTGATATACATAGAAATAACTCATTAAGGGTGTGGTGGAAGAGGGAACTAATCACCGTATCTTGTTTACTATAATTTACGATGTACAATATTCTGATGTTTCTCAATTTCTCACTATCGTTTACTATTTTATGATTTTGCATTTTTCTTTAGTCTAATGCATCATTAGTACTTAATTAATTACAATATTAATATTTAAACATTTTTACACTTCCAAAACGTGGATGACACTTCGTAACTGATTGTGTTGACATTGTATGACCAACATTTACGCTCAGAAGAATCGATTTAACTTTATTATTTTTAATACTAAAATGAATAATGTATTATTAAATTTAAAACTGTGAATATTATTTAGGGCCTCGCGTAGACTTTTTCTGATATCCATTTTAACTTTGAATCAAGTTAAAGTATTTTTAAATTAAAAATCTTAAGAAAGGATAAGGAAGTTTACTTTTGATCTTATATATTTTTTATAATTATTTAACTATAAGATAAATTTTATAAGTATGAAAATAAAATATATATATAGGTAATATATTTCATTGATTTCAAGTAGGTAACTATAGGCTCTATGTTAGTATAAGCATACAATAGTATAGTTCAAAATATATTGTGAATGGTTCTGTACTTAGTTGAGAAAACTTCCAGAGAATGCTACTGGGTGACGATCGAAAGTATTCGTAGTCCGCTCATCATCTACTATCAGTTATATGCTTTTATGGTAACGACTGCATGGTAGGTGAAATTCCATTATTTGGATGCTTTAGTAAGTTGTTTTTCTCTCGGCGAACGGATTGTAGAGGAATATTTCGTGATCCCTACATATTTATCTAGGTACCTAATAAGAGTGGAATAACCGTAGTTTAATAAGAAAATACAATTTTAAAATTGAATAACGCAGTTAAAATTTGTTTTGGACAGTGTGATGCACTCAAGAAAGTAGTCAGATTAATGCTGATACAAGTAATACGCAAAAGCATGAATTACACATCTTGCTTATGAAGATGATCTTGTTATAATTAACAACATGTGTTATAATGTATGAACGCAAAATCAAATTATTTAATTAAAGAATCTTATTTGCAAAAATTCTTGAAGCTAACTAGAATAAAAAAAGGTATTTAGTTCTGTCTTAAGGAATAAGAGATTACTAGAATTTGATTGTAGGAAATTATAATTTTCTGCAATTGAAATATTTTCTCGGGTCTAATTATATAAACCAATACAATACCTAACATATATGTACAATGAAATCAAGTATCTATTGAAAATATTTATTGCAAATAACTGTTAAAATTATTTTTTTCTAGAAAATTATTTAAATTAAAATTACTCTTTAGCTTACTAAATACTTTTGCCCGTTCTCTTATCTCCTTCCTTTTGTTTTAAAACCTGTTCATACGAGAAATAGGAATAGAAGATGGTGTACTAGTAGTAGACATAGATAAAAAAAGGTAGCTGAAACCCGGAAAGTCAAGAACTGGAAAAACTATAGTAAAAATAGGGATACCGCTTACAAATTATATTTTGTTACAAAAATCTAGAATATTTAATTATTATAGTTTAAAATTAGATTGTATTAAATTGTTTTCAAATTATTGTTATCAACTATAGAAATAGTCGTGTATGCTTTTGTCTATGAAAGTAGTATAATTTTAATAACTGGTATAGATATAGATAATACATTGAAAATGATTAATAGGTACTTATTTCAAATGTTTCTACTGAATGTATTCCCAATTTTTATTCGTTAAACCAGTTTTTAAAAGTTCTGTTACTATAAGCAAAATTATGTATTATTTTTTTATTTTTCAATTGAAAGTTAAAAAAAATGGGTATCGCAGGTGGAATTTAGGTATGTGGTACTGTGGTAGCCAAGGGCTGAGTGCATTGTGGGGGATCCTTTTACATAAACAAGAAAATAAATTTTTTTATTTATTATAATATCATAACATTGTGGGGGTTCTTGGGCTGCAGCCCTCTCAGCCTTCCCCGAAATCCGGTACTGGGTATTGAATATGGAACTTTGGAGTTCATAGTATGCTAATTATTTTTTATATAGCTGCAGGTAGTATAATTACCTAATATAATAATATAATATAATTCTTAATTACCTAATAATTATATTACCAAAATGATATGGGTATGCCAGTAAACACATTATACCATACATATTTACCATGATTGTTTGAATTGCAAATTATTGTTCTATTGTAGACAAAATAATGTCAATCCACCCCTCAATCCACTTGATTGAGTCAGCTATTTTATTCATTAAATAATAATAGCCGAATCGAATTGGTCGATGATGGTAAATAAATTGCTATCCCACGCTTTGATGAATTCGCATTTACACTATACACTGTTAACTTAAAAGCTTTTAAATTCAAATATTAGGTTCAATTATGAGTCGTACAGAATTTGGGTTTAATTTAAAAAGTAGGTTTAGTTACATACGGAATATTGTGAAAAAATAACTAGGTACATATATTTTAACAATTCCAAAAACATAATACATAACTCAAAAAATGTGTTTTTCTCTTTACACTTCTGATACGCAGGTACGCTTATTACTTTATACTTTCATACTTCTTTATACTTCAAATTTATTTTTCTCAGATGTTGAAGTTATACCATTCCTTAAACACATTATAAAATTATCCAAATCCATTTGTTAATGACTGAGCTGTTCTCCAGTGGTTGACTCATCAATCCTAGTATTCAGTTAAACCATAGTTGAATGACCAGCTATCAAATTGTAATAAATTTAAATAATTTAGTGTCAGTAATTCGTGATTTCTTTTATAAATTGAATCTGTACTCTTATTGTTTATGAATATTCCTTATATTTCTTATTTTAATGGTTTAGTACTTTTTTTGTTGTTGTACAGGTTGCATTATTTTCTAATAAAAAGTTTAAAAAAAAGTTAAGTACATATTAGAATGACTCAAATAACTTAACTAATAAAATCTGCAGTTTATGATGTAGTCAATATGACTCTAAATTATTGAATTGTTTTAATAAAAGCGTATAATAAACATTTAGTAGAAAAACATGTCCATCGCATCGACGTAGGTAATTAATTATTTATATCGTGTTTCTTGTTTACAATATTTAAAAATATTTAGGTGCATTATCCAATATTATACACATATTTAAGTTATAATTACCTACATAAATACAATTGTTATATATATATATATAATGCATGTACGTGTTGAGAAACAAATATTGTTTTTATCATTTTTAATATTTCACTTGTTGTAGTACCGATCCTTAAATCTTTAGGTACTTGATGTAGCTGTAAGTTGGGTGGATACGTGAGTAATGATGTGACCTAGAAAGAAATGATATATTGCTGTATTTATAGTATTATATATGTAGTATTGACAAATTTATATAATACACTAATAAAGTTCATTAAAAAGGGTGAGTTGGTTAGTAGGGTACAGTTAATAACATAATATACTTTTTGGGATTTCAATACCACTGTTTCGTGTTCTAATAAAATTACCAATAATTGACTATTTTATATTAAATATAACCGGTTTCCGATTTTATAGCAAAAAAAAAAAAATAAGTTTCTAGTGTTTCTACTACTTGTATGTAAGCAATGTACCTGTAGATATAAGTATACTGAGTTACTCTTAAAATTCAAATATCTTCAAATATAATTTTATAATATAGTGATTATAGTAGTATTACCAATAAAGTTAGATAAATACTTTAAATATTATTTATTTAAAAATGAATTTGAAAATGAATATGCAGCATTGATTTTAATTAAGGATTTTTTTTATTCTCGTAAACATTAAATGTTGATAAATAAGTTCAATAATAATGTAATAATAATATAGTATAAAGACTAAAAGACGGCAGAACGTGACAATCTTTATTAATTTGACATTTAAATTGGATACTTGGTAGAGTAATTTAGTAAATGAAAATCAATTCAAAATAGTTATAATATATACTATATAGTTTCAAATATTTATTTTAAGTTAGCAATTTATGAATAAATATGCGTTATGCTATAGTTTAATAAATTTGTGTAAGAACATAGTTATTATACTAATATAACAAAACTATGCTATTAAAAATGAATAGATATTTAGTTATTTTATTTTATCTTTTATGATTAATATTTAGTAATTAGTTATTACCCATTTTACTGTTTAAAAAAAAATTAAACATAGAAAGAGTTCTATGATTATGGATGTATTATATTTTTGTATAGTTTAAAATTAAAATGCGTAGGTATATAATTTAAATAATTTAAAATACTCGTACACACACGCACATGTATAATATAGATATATAATATATGTATATGATTAAAAATATTCACGATAAGGTTGTTGGTATAAACAATTAAAACATATACCTATGTCAAAACATATTTAAAAAATGTTTTGATAAATATGCCTATGTAGAACCTAAACGACCTTTGATAATTTGTATATATTATTTTATAATCAAAAAAAAATCTCTCTTGTATTATCTATTGAAAAATTAGGTTACGTCATATTTATTTCCTGATTTTTCGAACAATTGATAAAGTATAAAATATAAAAATGCAATACCGATGTGAATACATATTTATTTATTCTGCAAAAATGTATTCTTGTTAAGTATAAATATAATTTAATACATTTGAATATGAAGACTTAATTATAGGTATACCTATAATTTACAGTTATTGATCGATTGTTGACGTGTTGTAGTATTGCTAATCTAAAAAGATAATATAGACTATATAGTTATTAGGTAGTTAAATTGTTTATATATATATATATATTATAAATTGATAATCCCTTTATGCACGTTATTAATTTGGATTATTAATACTAGCTTATTTTTTCTAAGAAATATACCTTAACTGTAACCAGTTGAAAGAAAATTGTAGTAGCTTTTTGATGTTTATATTTAAAGTTTTACGTTGTGGACATGTATGTATTAGTTCTCTAAAAAAATATTATGCACTATGGACAGCGGTATAATCATTAAAGTGTATATTATATTCAAAATATAGCTGTATAAACATTTGTAAAAATTACTTGATGATTATTTTCAATATGTTTTCATGTAGGTACAAGTAGGTACATTTTGTTTTGTTTTGATGCAATTCAATAGATTTTTGAGCTTAAATATATTTTTTCTAAAGGTATGTTATATAAATTCATAGTTATTAAACCTGCACATGTATATGTGATAAGTGATAACTAAGTTATTATTAGTATTTTAATTTAGTGTATGCAACATAATTGGAGTAAAAATTTATAAATTATATTATATTATATACTATGATAACTTGGAACTTTTTCTTGTGTATGTTTTTGTTTAAAAAAACAATATTTTACATAATTGATAGATTAAAATATATTGCGAAGTTCTTTGATTATTACATAAAATAATTCTTATTTTTAAGAAAATAAAAGGAATATTAATTTTAGTATTTAAGCATAAATTACTAGCGCCATATTTTTACTTGATTTTATCATAACAGTCAGAATCCTATTGTTATAACTTGAAGTTTTCTCTCTCTCTTATTTTTAAAGATTTATAGTACTAATGAAGATCTTAATTCGTGATTTATGGTATTGAAATTGTTTATTCCATGTGGGTGATTTTAATTTCGATAACAAAAACAATTAAATAAGTAGGTACCTTTGCAACAAATTGGAAGCTTTGTATAATTGTAATAAAATTGTTGGCTAATTTAAGGTTATTATATGCTGGGTTTTAACTTTAAAATCATAATTTCGGTTCTTATTAAGCTAATGCCTCGTATATTCTTATTACTCTTATTAGCTATTCATATTCACTGGTAAAATATTACGTGCGTGATAAGATGTTAACATACTTCAGTGAGCACGTGCAGGTTGAAACAAAAATTAATATCAATACCAGTACTTGCTTGTTGAAATAAAATGATTATGTATAGGCGCATACCTACTCTTCGGATCTAGTTTATTATAAAAGGTAGTCGTTACACATAGGTAATAAGATTAAGTAAAAAAGTGAAAAAATTATAATTATATGTATTATGTATAAATTGAATCTAATGTTTATTGCAATTGAAATTGGAAAGATAATATCAAAATAGGTGTATATGTTTATGTAGTGTTTATAGTATGCGTATCATAAAAAAATTAAAATTGTATTAAAAGGTTTTTGACTACCAATATTTTGCTTTTATATTATATTTAGTGATATTATACTTGTTTTATTATTTAGTTATAGATTGTAATTACAGATAAATTATTTTTTTGTGTTAAGCTTAAACACGGACATAATGAATACATATATACTTGATAACGTTTTTTTAACTTCATAACGATTGTATAATAAATTAGTTATCAATTATTACTAACCAGTTAAATTTTATTGTAAGTATTTTATAACTATGAATATGTACGTACAAATAATCCATAGTATGATCACTCCTGGTTTTTCTTTTGTGAATGTTGATACACTGAAATTTAGTTATGAGATTGTGATCTATATTTTCGAAATTATATTGATTTTTTCATAAAAAATATAATTAATTTAATTTTGGTATTTTGTTTTATTAGTTTATGAATATCTGACTCATACCTAGATTTCATTTTAAATTAATATTTATAATTAAATGTGTCTTTATTATAATGTATTGAATACATTACATTATGTTTGAAAATAATTATCATTAATTATATAGTTAACAGGATAATGTAATGTATTATTTCTTAATAAATATTTTTTGTTTTTTACAGAATATACCTTTATTTTGCATTTTTACAAAAGAATCATTTTCATTTAGAGTACTTAGACCATTGTTTGCATTTTTATTGTTAAATCTCTTACATAGGAACTATGAATAGGAAATTAAAATTTAACAGGAAGATAATTTTAGAAGAAGTGTAATATAAAATTTAAATTTTGAAATAATTAATTTAATTTTTGTTTTTGTACGTTTGTCATAAATATAAGTGTTATTTTATTATTTGTAGACTAAAAAGATAATGTTTAGGCATAATGTATTGGTACGTGTTATTACTATTATAATTCATATAATATACTTAATCGCATATCGACCTGTGGATGAGTAAACTAAAGTAAACTGTAGACGGACTAAAAAAAAATTATCTTATACTCTATATGTGTTAAGTATAATTATTAATAATCGTCTTGTCAGTTATACATATCGAGTGAATGTAAATATGAGTGATATTTCTAAGACCTAAGTTAACATTAATTTACGTACTTAAATGAAAAATGTATCTATTTTTATAACTTATTTTTTTTTTAATATTTTGTGGGTTATGTACCTATAGAAACCCAGTGTAAATATTATATAATACCTGCTGAAAATTTTATTTAAAAGTACGAAACCTGTTTAAAAGTTATAAACAATTGAATAATAAAATATATAATATTAATACTGTGTGTCTATGCTGTTGTGGATAAACATACATACAATTAGTAGGTTCTATACATCTGATTTTAAATATTATGTATAATTATACAATTGTAATATATTTTAGTAGATATTTTCTTCGATTTGCTTTCAACGTAACAACTAACAACCTTCAATAAATCGCAATGCGCCATTCGTTTTTCGGAGAGTAGGTAGGTTATGAGTATAGGTCATTATCATTCAACTATTTTGTTTTCTTAGTTATTGTTTTGAATAGATCATAAAACAATATGTTTACATGGTAAAATAATACATTATAGGTACCTATTATAGTTTTATATTAATCAATAATTTATAAGTTTGTAATGTGCCTATACACAAATGATCACATGATGTCTAAAGTTGTGACTTGTGATAAATGTTTTGATGGTAAGTACCTGTATTATTTTTCATTAAAAATAATAAGTAGGTACTTATTGAATACGTATATCAATAAAAATACTTCTTTTTGATAGAAACTATATAAGCGTATATCGCCATCGAGTAGATCACTACAATGGGTGTATTAAATTTGATTTTAATGATATAAATCAGCGGTTCTCAAACTTTTTTTTTGCTTATTACTTAGATGTAATATTAATCTGTCACGTACCACTAATGACTAAAAATAGAACGATCCAAATTGTACAATTAAATACTTTATTTTTAGTTAAATACATGTATTTTAAATAATATGGCAGTAAAATACTACAATTTAATTGTTTTTATTCATTAGTTTTTTAAAATAAAATATGAATTAAATAACAAATTTTCAATGAGATCAGAATCGAATATTTATTTTTAATTTTCCGTTCTATCACCATTTGACCTTACGCGTACCACCATGTAGTCTTTTGCTTACCACAGTTTGAGAACCGCTGATATAAATGATTATACCTATACGAAAAACGATTTTAAGTGTACATTTTAAGCCTATATTTCTAAGAATATTGTATAATATATTTATATTCTTATTAGCAAAATATTTATTTTGTGCTATTTGTAATTTATTTTTATAATCTATACTTCTATAGGTATTAGGCACCGAATATCTTAGGAAAAACCTTAACAAATCTATGTAATATATATGCTGTTATTACTTTCATGGTGTAAAAAATAATTTAAAATTAGTTAAATATTTTGAAAATTTGATTGTGAATAAAAAATACCTACTTAATGGCGAATAGTTTCACAATACTGCGAATAATAAATCTATATTTTAATTTCAATAAAGTTATGTTTGTTATTTTTCGTTTGAATATTAAATTTTTTCAAATTTTCAATTTCAAATGTATATAATAATAATTATGCATAATAGGTACGTATAGGGTTTTTCAATAACTTTAGATAGCTGAAAAATTAAATCATGAGAAACTTTGTATTTAATTCTTAAATCTGATAGCCTTTAAATTATATAAATTATAAATTATAGGTACTACAATTAAAAATTTTGTCATTTTCTGTAATTTGTTTTCTACTTTTATTCGATTATTTCGAAAAGTGCTGGACATTTTATACTTTTGACCTCTCGGATAAATATACTAACTAAAATCAATTTGCTACCAGAAATCATGCAGAAAGTTTTCTGGTGTAAAATATGTTTTGAAAAAAATAATTCTAAAACCATAAAACTAAAACCTATAAAATGGTTTAAAAACAAATATTGACTATAAATAAAGTATATTTATACGTATAAATGTTAAATTTATTAAATTAAAATTGTGATATTAGTATAACAATGTTTTTTATATTATAAGAAACGTGATACGTGTGTATTTCAGCATTTTTTGTATTAACTATACCTTTTTATTGTTAATATAACCTATAACATTCTATTATATCAAAACAATTGTTTTGATAATCTTACATTTTTCCTCAGTTTAATCGTTAAACTGAAAACCTATACTCTTAACCTTGCTTAATATAATGTATGTGTTTTCCAGAAATTCTGAGAGACGAAAAGAAAAATCAAGGGATGCGGCTCGATCTAGACGTAGTAAAGAAACCGAGATATTTACAGATCTTGGATCAGCATTACCTTTACCAGCATCCGTTATTAGTCAGTTAGATAAAGCAACTATTATGCGATTGACTATTGCATCTTTCAAAATTATGGACGCTTTATCATCAAGTAATTATAATTTAAAATTATGTTATGTAATTTTAATAATCATGAGTAAAGTTATTATTACATTAACACTAGGATATTTAAATAAAATATTCTGTGGTTAATAAAAATAATTTAAATAATTTTTATATTAAAATCGCATTTTTTAAATTTTTATTGTAAAGGCATAAAGGTACATTTTAGTTTAATCTTAAATAAAACGTAACTGACTGCACACAAACCGAAAAAAGCTCATTAAATAGGTTAGTGTACCCCTACGCATTTTACCAAAAACTGTAACATGACCAAAAGAACGTTGAACTGCTACATTAAATCTTTTGTTTTATTATAATTGAATATATAGGACATATACTCTTATCATTTTTATTCAACTCATTATTTTTATGGTAGGCTAAAGATTAAGTACCTAATATTATTACTAAATAATTTATTATGATTTAATATAATAAAATTTAATTTTATCATAATTTGTATTCATAACCTAAAAACTAAACATTAAAAAACTCATGTTTGCCATGTCAAAAAATATAACTTGAAATATTTTCTTTTAAATACCAGAATTACTAAAACTTAAAGTGTTAGTTTCCAAGGTCCTGATTTTAATACTTGTAATCGAGTAATGATTTTAAGTTGAATAGGTTATTCATAATTTAAAAATGGGTTTTTAATTTTAATATATTATATTATATTATTTTTGTTCTTTGACTTGATTAGATTATAAATTCTATTTTATTATTCCTTATAGGTATAGAAAATAGCTATGTTACGAGTGTTATAACATTGTATTTATATTTATTATTTATTAATATGTAATATTTACATATTATTATCATTTATTAAGAATTGTTGATTTCTGTACCGTTTCTGTATACCTTTTATAAGTTATAAGTTATAACTATACAGTAGGTACTGTGTATGCATTGTATGTATTAGATCTATTATGTATGTATAATATATATTAATATTATTTTATTATATAGGTATTATATATATATATTATTTTATTCATAATAATAGGTTTTAATAAATTTTTCATATTTTTCAGTTTGTATCTTCCTTAATATATGACTGTTTAAATAAAAGAAAATGTAATCAGAATAATTTGCATGTGTATAATTTTTTGTTTTTACTTCAAAATTAATCTTTTTTTTTACTGTAGTATTAAATTATTATTCTAACGCGATATTAATATTTAACAACGAACGTTTGAATGATTTACAGTTATTTCCCCAAGAAAACAACAATCCAAAAATACGCTTTATTGTGAAATATTTTAATGCATGGGGTCAGAGAGAAATCTTGTTAGCCTTGGGAGGTGAAATATACCTATAGGCTTTAGCTGTTTATTAATCAGTTAAATTATTCTATTTTTCTAAAAATCTATTGTTATAATTTTTCATTCTAGCTATGTATTTATGAGAAAAAATGTATATATTCTAATGAATTTTTGTTTAGCAAATATTGATGTAAAACCTGATGAAAAAGACTGTCCTCCAAACATGAGTGGAATATGTAACAAAGCATTGGATGGCATTGTATTAATTACCACGGCCGATGGAGATATAATCTTCATATCAGAAAATATTTCCAGCTACTTAGGCTTATCACAGGTACCTCCTACTATTTTTTAAAATGATCATGTAAACTTTAACCTCGTTGACATCATTGTATGTACAATGTTTATTCTATAATTTGTATTAATGACTTTTTTTTTAGAAAATATAATTTGTGTTGAGCTACAAATTAATATCAGATTTTTTTTTTAGATTGATTTAATCGGACAATCGATTTATGAGTTCGCTCATCTTTGCGACCAAGCTGAGTTAAAAGACATTTTAACTAATAAAGACATTGGTGAACAAAAGTCGTTTTTTGTTCGAATGAAATGTACTCTTACCAATAAAGGGCGAAATGTTAATCTGAAATCAGCATCATACAAGGCATGTATTTTAATATTATTATGAATTATGGGGTGACTACTGACTATTATATGAAGGGAAATATATTACGTTGATAATTATATACATAGTGGCGCTAAACTTAAATTAAATTGGGGATGGGGTAAAAACTATTTTTTGTTACCCACCACCTTTTGCATCATACACTGACCAAAACAAATAGTACGCTATGTACCTATGTTATTTGTCGGCAAGTTGTTTATCCCTATTCCTTACATCCTGGTTAACATAATTATACATTTATAACTTACGTAAATAGTTTTTTGGGTACACACATGGACCCCCACCTTTGAAAAAGTAGTGGGGCGGTCACCCCCATTGAGTTATATGTTCGGCGCCACTGTAGGTATATACTTACCTACACAGCTACACGATGTTATGAAATAAATAGCGTATTTTTTAATAATATAATTTATTATACTACATAGTGTTACATGTCTATATTATAAGTTTACAACCCGTTATTTTAACATGTTAAAACGTTTCTTAGAAATCTTAAATACGTGAGTGACATGCTTAATGTATAATTGAGTATAATAAATAGTTATAACGTCAATGAGTGAATATAACATAGTTTAACATTATCCACTTTTATTTCTTGATACTACTATTAATACCTGTTTTTCAAGATAATTTTTCTTCAAAACAATTATTGAACGATTATATTATCCAAATTCAATTGGTATTCTTAGAATAAACTAAACTTGATTTTTGTTTTCTAAACTCTATTAACAAAAAAGATGTACTAAAATCAGGGCTAAAACTATAAAATGCTAATGTTTAATGTTAGTTTAATTTCTAATTTAAATTTAACTAATAAGTTTGTTTAATATTATTATTTAATAAACCTAATTAAATATTTCGGAAAATATTAACTGTTATTAAAAAAAAAATAGTCAATTTTGAATTTATAACACATAAAAAATTAATACAATTGAAATTTTCATTGGAATACCGAATATTGAATAATATATTTCATAGTTAATGCATATAGAAAAAGGAAAAAGGTCAAATATTGTTTTATGTAACTTAAAACTATTCTTTAATTTACATACTTTATGTTTATCGTTTATTAAAATTATGTTTATATTGATACTTGAATTTTCTTTTTATTAATTTCTTTATTTTTTTTAAATATTTTTTATGTAATAAAAAACATTTTGAAGTACAGATTGAAATGTTTATTATTGTTAACATTTTAAAAATGTGTGGTTTAAACCTTAAACTATATAATATTAATGTTATTTAATAGATTTTTACATGCATTAAGTTATTCAAGTTTAGTTTTTTTAATAAGGAGTATCTACTTGTATGTAATTTATCAAACTAGGTACTATCAAAGTAGCATATTAATATATTATGTTATATTATAATATTAATTTATTATTTTTAAATTTGGTTAAAAGTCGATTTAAAATTTTTTTCACATATATGAACAAAAATGATTGTTTTTTACCTATTCAAATTTGTTTTTAAATCAGTATACTATTATAATCAGCATTCTTCTTCTAGACCAGTTGATATTTAAGTTTGGATTATTAGAATTTTATTAAACAAAATATGTTTTACTTTTTATACATATTATTATAGTGGTAAAGATTCTGAATGCTATTATTTTTTAAGAACCGAATTTATTTGTATTACTAAAAATAACAGTATGCAAACTTTTGTCTATTCTTTTTAAATATTGTGTTTTTAATCTTCAATTCTACTTTATTATAATTTATGTACCTATGACATACATTTTAACTATAGGTGGTCTAAATTGAAAATGTTGTATTTGATTTTAATTTTACTATAATTTGTATATAAATCTGTTAATTGTTAAGTAGTTTATTTTTAGAAAACAAAAACTTTCCATTTTATATTAAACATTATTTTCTTAGATAATATTTAAATGCTCCATTTTACCTAACAAGTATAGTTATATTTCATAAATATTATGTAAGTTTAAAAATAACAAAAGATTCTTTTACATTTTAGGTGCTGCATTTTACAGGACATTCGGTTATCAACACTTGTGCCAAAATAAAATCATCAATTTTATCAGGTGGAGAATCAGATTCAGACTATGAATCAGATAAAAAAACAGATTCTGATAGTAAATCTAATAATATTAATTTAAAGATTGAAAAAATTGATAATGATTCTCCATCTCATATATTTGTGTCAATTGCTGAACCAATACCACATCCAGCAAATATTGAGATACCATTGTATAAACAGAGCAAGATATTTTTCAGCAAGCATTCATTAGATATGAAATATATAATCGCTGATGACGTGTGAGTTAATAAAATATATTGTTCAAATAATGTAATTATTTTTTTAAATTTTAGTCATCAAATATTATATTTTCAAGATTTTAAATAATAGATTTTGTCAATATATTTAAATGATAAATGTTAGGTAGGTATTACTTATTATTTATTAAACATGTCAACAAAAATGTCATTGCAATATGAATAATAATTATAATGTATTTAAACAGCAGTATTTATACTAAATTTAATAATATTGTATTAGTTGGTATTTGTAAATATAAATGTATAAAAAAACTGTTGGTTTTTCAAGTACCTAATAACTTTTTTAAAACTAAATAACATTTTTTGCATTGAAAGAAAAAATGCAATATGATTAGGCAATCTAAAAAAATTTATAAAACACTATTCATTCATAAAATAATTTTAAAATTGTATTTTTTCCTTACTGAATAATATATTAGCTAATTATTTTATTTTATCATTTTTTTTTTGTTTTTTGTTATGTTTTGAATTATTAATTACTTAAAGCACAAAACTTTCATTAATTATCTATTAATAAAGCCTTAAGATAATTATAGTAGTTTAAAAATGTAATTTATTTTTGTTGTTTTTTTCTCGATTAATGAAAAACCATTTACAATAAAATCATTACTTAAATATTGTATAATATATTTTGTTAACATATAAATTAATAGAACATTAGAACATTATCTAAAAATACCATTAATGATTTTAATAAAAATAACATTACTATCTATAGTTTGTACAATTTATTATTGAATGCATTTGACAAATATAAACCAAGGCTTATTTAAAAAACTTTATAATGCATTTTTAGAAATTAAAATTAAAACATCAACCCTATTTAACTAAAAATAAATTATGATATGCTCTTACTTTGATCATTAATTTTATTTTTATATTGCTTGCATTGTATTTTTGTATCTAAAAGATTTATGATATATTAAAATTTATTAGTCACATTAACAGTTATATATTTTAATAGTTATTTGATAGTTTGAGCAATATTCATTTTTATTTTATTGTTTTATAACTTAATCTCAATAATGTTGATTTTAAAAACCACTATTTATGTAAAAAAGTATACAATTAATTAATTTCAACAAAACATATTAACTTAGTATTTTCAATATTTTTATTCAGTTTTTGTACAACTTCAAAAAAAATATTTAGGTATTGGTATGCTCTATAGGTATATTTTTGAATAGTTCTATTTAAAAGTGTATTATTAAGAATTATTATAAAAATTATTTATTTTGTATTTTTAGTATTACAAGCTATGTTGGTTATGAACCAGATTCATTGGTTGCAAAATCTGTGTTTGATTATTACCATGCTCAAGATTGTAATTCGGTCGAAAAAAGTTTTAAAATATGTGAGTATAAACGCTTACATATTAATTATTTATTTAAAAAAAGCTTTAAAATATTTAATTAATAAATTAATACTATTTTTGCAGTATTCGAGAAAGGACAAGTAGAGACTAACAGGTATCGATTTTTGTCGAAAGGAGGTGGCTATGTTTGGATAGTTACACAAGCAACTATACTAAATGATCACAAGGGTTTAAAACCAGAAAGCATTATGTGTATTAATTATGTAATCAGGTAAGATATTTTATATTCATTGTTCATGTATAGTAGTGGACTGGCTAAGCTCTGCTAGTATGCTGTTCTACATTAGATTTATTGAATAAGTCAGCTGAGAAACTGCTAAACATTTGATTATATTAAATAGTAGTTTATTTATAAAATATTGATTAATAGTTACAACTATACCCTGTTTCACGAAAGAACAATCAGTCGGTTGACCAGTTTTTGTCCTAGTTCGCGCATGCCCCCCTCCGGAGACCACGTTAGAGTGGGTTGGTCGAGATGCGCAGAAAGTGATTATTCTCTCGTGGAATAGAGTATACTAAGTATTAGTTTACCATTGTAGAATACTGGGAGACATACTTCGTAGACTGTTTTTGGTATATTAGTAACCAATATAATAATGGTGTATAAAATAGTTAAAAAAGAATAATAAATGGTTTTATGAGTATGATTGGATAATAAATGTTTTGAGAAAATTTTAATAATTAAAGTAACACAAACACAATAGACTGATTCCATAAAAATGGGTTCTAAGTTTTTAACTTTAGAAGATAACTATTTTTTATTTATGTTTTGACTAAACATCTGTTATAATATTTAACAAATGCTGAATTGTTTCATAAATTATGTTAAAATAGTAGGTACATATGCATATGAAATTATAACACAAATTAATATTTTAAAAATTTATATAAACATAAATATAGTATGTATTATATTGACACTATGTTGTGATAGTAAATAGAAAAACTACAATACTAAAAGACATATTTATTTTGAATAATTATTTGTTAAAGTTTGTCTTAAATGTTTAAATGGTAAAAAATGTGTCTTAATAATTTTTAATTATAAAATTTTATATTTATATCTTTTTTATTTTGTATTTATAAATAATATAAGCCCCTACTTCAATATTTATTAATTTGATATTTTAATAAGAATTTTATAATATTTTTTAATATAATTTGATAATTATTTTTTTTTTTTATGAATTTGTCAAATGTGTTCATTACAATTAATAGTGTTTGTTTTTCTTGATATGCTTAACAAGAGACAATAATTTTTAATTATTTCACTCGTCATCAAATGTAATTAATATCTTATCATGTATTTAAAGAACAAAATATTCTATAGGTCAATGGTTCTCAACTAGGATGACATGGGCAAAGTATAGGGATGATATAAAATATCCATGGGAAAAAACAATTTTTTGAAACAAGATATAAATTCTGTAAAGTTCATATTTTTATAATACTTCTACATACAGTATTTTTAAAGGAACCAATATTTTATTTTAAATGTACATTTAAATTGGTTAAAATTTTGATGTTAAGGCATTGTAATATTAAATCCTCATGAATAAGGGTAAAATGAATACAAAAAGGTTGAGAACCACTGCTGTAGGTTCATTAATGAAATATTAATTGTCTACAATCATTTATAAATTTTTGTATTAACTTATAATCACTGTATTCTTATTGTAATAGGACATTTTTTGATTAGTTCTTAAGATTAATAATAATTAAAACAAAAATATCTAGGTAAATAGATTTATAATTAATTAACTCAATACTATACATTCAAATAATGTTTCAATTAATTATCATGATGCATAAATATTAAATTAGAAGTATATTATTAAAGTAGAAAATAATATGTATAGAAATTATAATGTTTATACAAAAATCTTGTTACTATTTCACGGCGTTCAATATAGGCAATTCAAGTACAACAGAATTATAAACTCATAATAATAATATTATCATAGTGTACTACGCGCCATAATAGTATTATAATAAAAAATATATTTTGTGCTATACATTTAAGTATGATTTTATGAAATATTAAACATTTTTTTCCTCTTACCCAACCATACTGTATGTTTGTATTAATTATTCACATGTAAGTATTAAGCTTGGCAAAAAGAATCGTGATTCACGTGTGTACATTTGCCTAATTAACTACTCGTTTGTCCGAAACAATCAACTAAATTGTTTTATTCATATTTTAAGTACCTGTAAGATTAAAAACATGAAAACAATGACATAAATCGTAATATGTATAATATATGTAATGTTAGTAAGATCTTATTAATTTACGTTTCTACTAAATTCTTTGTAGATGTTCGGGAAATTTTTTTCTTCTAATTTCATGCACATTGTACATAATAGATGTTTGAAGTAATTTATCACTTGTATATTTTATATTTGAACATCAGTGACTATTGTTATTATAGTTTAACTTCTCACTTCTCGTTTAAATGTTATGCGTATTTGTTATATTTGTAATTTCCTTTTTAAAATTGATTCGATTGATTCACAGTATTTCATAAACTTAACAGCTTTAATTTGTAAGCCAAACACTCAAATCACTAGTTTTAAAAACCAGAAATTCTTGATTTTTTAAAAATTCAACATAATCTTATTACATTTGCGTTGACAAGTGTCGAATATATAAGAAATATCGGCCTCCATGTTGACCTTGCTATATAAACGATTGTAACAGATTACATGAACATACCCAAATGCATTGATTATTTTTATGTCCTCAAACGAGTTTTACTTATCATAAAAGTCTTACAACATAATGCAGATACTGAAATAAGCGTGCGTAATCGAAGCCTTAGTTTTTTACTAAAAATTTTTAAAGTTTTGTGCTATGGCAATTTAGAATTTATGAGGAATATAATGAAAAACCATCTCACATTAGTTGTCTCTCATTAAATATTGTTTGGGCCGAGTAAATTATGTGTCCACCAATATCGATTAAGTTATCTAAGGGTTAACTGTGTATATTGCTATCGTTTTGATTTCAAGTTTAAATCGATTTTACTTATAGTGTATTATATTTTATTTTTTTTCTTATATAGGTATCTTACACTTAGGTAAAATCGAATAGCATCTTATATTTATAAAAAAATTATTGTAACAGTTTCCGTATGTAATCGGATATTTGCAAATACAATTTTATTGCCTTTTATTCTGATATATCTATCATATAGTTGTATGGAATTGGCTTTACTTCTTCTTCATTAAACTTTTGAATTTACAAAAATAATTTGCGTTTTGTAACATAAGCTTTTCATAAACGTGTATAATTCTTATATGTATAATGTAAGTAATATGAACGAGTATAGTACATTCTTAATACTATCATAAATACATCTTTTACCTATAATATTTGTCATCAGTAAATTAACTTAAAATTTGGCTAAAAATTTTAATGTCTGGTAAAATGTGTATATAATGTAATATTATAATTTTAATCAAATAATTTTTTAGTGACTATAGTGATTGGTCACAAATGAACCCTATTGTAATATTTAAATTTGCCGTTTTTGTATTTGATAAGTTTCAAAAATCAATGAACATAAATAAAAAGATTGCTTTTAATGTTTCAGCAAATACATTTTAGAATTATTTTAGCTGTATTGATTATTATTCGATTGAATAATATATAAGTACACAGTGACGGTCTAATATTTAACAACTGTTATACTAATATTTGAATGCTGGTTATCAATTTTAAATATTTTGTTTTTATTTTTTATTCAAACCACTTGTATCACGTATTACTGCCATATAATATTTATTTATTTATTTATTTTATTCTTCAAGAAGATAATGAGCCTCACTGAACATGTTCGTGGGGAGGCCCATAATATATACTTATTACCTTTATATATTAAATCATTTCAAACATACACTTTATTTTGATAGATGTTAATTTTATCTTTTACAAGTGATTTAGTTATATTGAAACGTATTATATACTTATGGTTTCCTAAATTATCTTGCATAAAATTCAACTCTCATAAGTGAATAATACTATAGTATATACATTTAATTATCTGATATCTATAAATTATTATAATAATAGGCAAGTTAAAATAAATTAAGTGGAGTAAATAGATTAAAACAATTAAGAGATAAGTACCTACCATGGTGTAACTACTATAAATACAAATTCTTACTATAAATTATTTTCTCGTAAGTATTAAGTGTATTGAACTACGAAAAGTAGTTTATATCTTAAGACATTATTCGCATGCATTTGCTAATTGTATGTCTTTATTGGCCAATATATTATAGTTTCATATATTTATAATAGGTGTGTGCTATATACCATATGGTGATAAATTTAAGTATAAATATTAAACGAATATTTTAATCACTTATTATTGTATCGTTGTTTACAATTTATAATATTAACAAAGTACAATCCCTTATGATTTTTTTATTTAAAGAATTCCGAGTCTATTCATTTTTTTTCATATTTGAAGAAACACTATATGGTATTTTAACTGACACATACAGTAATATAATTCAATATATTTAATATAACAAACATAATACAGATGACGTAATTTATAAATTATTTTAATCCCGCAGGTTGGCTATTTTTATTATTAGTTCTCACTTAATTATGGTATGATTTTTATTATAATTTTTTGTATGATCTGTAAATTATAATATCATGTGGCAGTATTGCGTTTAAAAATACCAAGTCAATATTTTTATTATTCGTCTTTTTTGTGAAACCTATTAGTTTTTTTATTTGTGCCATATAGCTGCTATAGGTCTACTACCCTCGATTTATACAATGAATAATGTAAAAAAAAAGAGATTCATACTATGATATTTTATTCAAATTATATTCATCTGCTTTATCATCTTGTCACATCTTCATATGCTGCAGATTGTAGACAAATGTTGAAATATCATATAAGAACCTATATTGTGTTGTGATGTTTCATGCAGTTATTATTATTATTTTTTTTTAATAAACTATGGAATAAAAGTGTAAGTTTACTCATACGAATCATAAATAACAATAAAAAAATAAGTATGCAGTGTATGCATTCATTTAAAGGAAACACGACGAATTTTGTACATATTTATTACATAAAATGGGTGTATTCTGTTTAAAGTAAATAATAATACCGCATCAAAAATGCTCATAGTTTATAAACACATCGAGTTCCTATATAGTTTCTATGAGTGTACCTACTATACCTTAATATAATTTATGAGTTTGAAATGAATTGTAAAATGTATATATTGCCTAATCGAATTCGATATTTTATGTTCAAATTTACATAAATGAAACGTATCGTCATATCTAAGTAAAACACGTGATTATTTATTATTGGATGCTATCTTTATTATATTTTATATGACATAATAATATTGTTGTATGAAATTGTATTGGAATATTTTATTTATTTAATGTCAATAAGACAACACTATTAGAAAGAATGATACGTTTATAAAAATAATAGTTTAGATGAACAAAATATCATAAGATAATGTTTAAAAGAAAACCAACAATAGTATTTTGTGACCATGGCAACGGAAGTTTGAATGGACGGATGAGGACATAACAATATTCATTTTATGTACGTAATACAGAAACCTTAAATAGTAAATAATACATATGTTAAACTTAAACAATTTTATATGATTTATTCATAATATATTTCGACGTTGTAAAATGGACATAATTTTTTAGACTACACGTTTCATACAATAATTTTCGCTTTTATATAGGTATAACTATTAGATAATTTACATGAGGATTATTAAAGGTCATTATTACTTATTAGTGTAATATGAATTTGTTAATAGTTATTCCTTATAATAATTTACTCTTAAAATAGTAAATCTAGCAATATTTAATTTATCGATGACTAATATATTTGTTTGGCGTGTCACTTTTTTAAACCAAATTTTACGTGCCACTTCAAACACAATAAAATTATAACAATGTTCATTAACAAAATTAATTTTTACTATAATACAATAAATAATATTTATTAAATAATATATGGATATTTAAAATATTTTTTTCATACATAATTTTAACTATAATATATTGTCTTATTATATAAAATGTTTTAGATTGTACCTGTGTCCTGTATAACAGTACTATTATTTTTTAATACGTTTAACTTATTTGTGAAATCTGCAGCAAATAGCTGTTCAAAAATAAATGCCTTCATATAGTACACACTTGAATATGGTTGGACTTATAAGAGTCCATAGAGATGATTAAGTTTTTGTAACATCAGTGTACAAATAAAGTATTTAAAACATTGATTACTTTTTTACAGCACATAGGTACCTACTAACTAATTTATTTTAAGTTATTCATTAAAAGTTTACATTAAATGTTAACAATGATTTTTATTTATTATATATTTCTAACAGTTTTTAACTTCGTAAAGATTTGGTTGATGATAAATTATACCTAATGTACCAATATCTTTTTTGATTTTTAGAACTAAAATTGTCTAGTGTGTATACCTAGTAAAAATATATACCTATTTATCGAATATCACTTTATGTTTATACGATATTATTTTAAATAGGTACACATATTTATCATACATGTAGGGTAAATTGCTAAAAAATAAATGTTACTAGAAAACTTGAATATTTATGTGCCTACGATAAGTATATTATGTGAATTTAACCAATATTAAATTTGTATTCACTTTTTTTTCAGTTTTTCTTTTAACATTAAAATTAATACATATACAAATTTAATAATGGAAAATATGAATATAATGACCATAATAATAATAACAAGTTATCTATAAAATTAAATGAAAATTCTATACAAATATAATCACATACCATAGTTTAGTAAAGTCCGCCTATTTCCTCGTTTTCTTATTAATTATAAAATTCCAACTTTAAATTAATAGTTAAAAAAAATAATACTTTCTTTTTTTTTTTTTAATGATCCAACACAATATTCAGAAATGATTTGTATTATCGTATTATTCTAATTTATTCTCGTTTATTTTTATCATTTTGTTTATTAATATTCATCTAATATTTCTAATGATTTTAGAGTTATCTCCACAAAGAACATATAGTTGATTATTAATTGTTATAAATGAATTTACTTTATCAACAGATTTTTTAATAACTTAAATAGCTTAGTTTTATTTTAACCTAATTTTCTTTAAGTCTTATAAGTCTTAATCACATATTATATATTTTTTTTTCATAAACATATTTCGTACATATTTGAATTTCCTCCCCTACCCTTAACAGTTTTATGTATATTAGTTAAACTTCATTATTATCTTTTAAAGTTCTAACTGCATTGGTTTAACTTAAAACCTAAAAATATATACTATTTTGGTTATCATTTGATATTACACACATATTTATTGTTTATTTTTTAACCTTGTTAAGATTATATAATATTTGGGTTTCTGTATTACTCCGGCGAGAAAAACAAATATAATTGTTGATTATGCTATGTTTTAACATGTATGGCAGTAAAAGTATTAAAGTATTGTTTTATAGTTTTATACTATTGCTCTATTTTTAAAATATCAAAAGAAAATTAGTATTTGATGTGACTTTTTTTTAAGTTTTTGCTCTTAGGCATTAGTATTTTTTACAATTAAAATAGTTATGATATACTTAATGTGTCTACATAATTGGATGATACATTTTTTAAATTGTTTTTGTTCTTGTTATTTTCGTTTTTTATTATTTTTCCTTTTATAATTTTAAGATGGCGCATTAGTAAAAAAAATTCTATATCCTATATACTTAGAATAGAGTACAAACTTCTCCATATTATATCACTCGTTATTATTACATTGTTGAAATTAAGGTGTACCACCTTTTATTATAATAATTTTATTATATAATATGTAATCTGTAATTTATCCAAACTTCTTTTTAATTTTTAATTTTTAAGTTAGGTTTTATCATTTTATCTTTTTTTTTTAAAAACTTTAGTTTATTTATAATTATTAGTATCTTTTTAAAAAATTTTACTTAGCTTTTGAAAATACACATATTGTGTTATTCTTTATGATATTGTTTTATTAGGTTAAAATATTTTAATTTCAATTATGTAATCCCAATAAGTGAATTACGATGAGAAGTTTTAACTAGAATAGACACTCAACTACTCAAGTGTAAGACAAAGAAAGCAATTATACTTATTTATGCTTTCTTATAATATTTATATTGTCTACTACGAAATAATTTAAATTTAAAACAGTATTTTAACTTTTTAATATCGTTTTACATCTTGCAATGTATATACTCGTTGCAAAATGATATACATTTGGACTTTTGATTGACTCTTCGAGTTTAAACAGTTTAATGTGGTCATTATTGATTTTAAAAACTCGAATGTATTTTTATTACACATTAACAGTATTGCTATAGTACGACTATTAATGAACGTGATGTATACGCTTATTTACTGACTTATTGCAACCAAGTCCAGACGTGTTTCTCTTGCAGTTTTGTTGTTTTACCTCCATGAACAACTGTGAATATATTTTTAGCACATAAATTAATTATGTTTTAATGAACATCATAGTTCGACGGGTCAGCTAAAAGTTGAACCCATACACCCATAATATATGATATAGAGCTATGATATAATATATACCTATCACTGCTTACTGGAGATAACATTCGCAGGTTTGAAATCTTTCATAATTTTGTTATGTTAAAGGCTAACTAGGTGATTTTCTTACGATAAGATAATTATATAACTGTATTGTGTTGAATAGATATTTAGTGAGATCCAAACGATTTTTTGTTGTAAAAAAATATACAACACATTTATTATTTCTTAATCATTTGTTCAGTATATGCGTTGGTACCTATGCGTTTCATTATATGAAATATATTATACAGTATAATATAGCCTATAGGTATAATGTAATACCATGTAAAGGTATAGGTACTTATTATAGTATAGGTCGTGTATATCACCGTGATGTACGCACAATAACACTATAATTTTATTACGGAAAAATAAAATTCAAATCATAATTTAAATAATATGCGTTGATGATGTTTTATTCTGAACGCCGCGCCGGCGTCATCAGAGGTGTAAAATGTTATTTACTCAGCCCTTGTTATATGCGTCGTATACTATGAATTATAGAAATTATATAGGTTTGTGTAAATTAGTTAACTCGTTAGGTAGGTGAGATATAGGTACCATGAGTATGCGTACATTTGCAGATTTATCTAAATTTTCCGACCGAATACTATTGACAGCCCATTTATATCTTAATAAAATAATACACCTATACGTTGTACCACGTTAATAATGGTCGTTTTAGAGATAACAACGTTGCGCCGAAAATATTTTCGAAACTATATACATGTATTATACTATTATACTTACTGATGAGTGGTGAAAATGTAATTTACTGCGAGATTTATCGCTATAGAAAATATATCGACCCACAAGCCATAAATTAATGCTCGAGCATATTTTTTTTATGATTGTGACTTGTCCGCATAGTATAGTATAATATAGTCTACGGTATACTGACGTCGCGGTCGATGTATAACTCTATTTCTGAACGATTCTAAAATTAGCGGCCCGCTTTGTAAAAATTTTCTCCAACAATCAAAACAAGGCCACACTCTTGCCTTGAGTAACTCTTCTTACCACTGCTACTCTTTACAATTTTTTGAAATTTTTTTTTCCTATATACGCGTTGTTTACCTTTTCTTACAATATCGTTATTTTAATACTTCCCGTCCACATCGTGTGGCAGGTGAGCTCCATTTTTATCGATTGAACCGAACACAAATTGTAATATTATTTTCAAACCATTGCCAGTTGTATAGGGTTATGACTGCATAAAAAATGTATTGTGCTTCTAAATTATAATAACAATAGGTACACTAGAAATATTTTTTGGATAAACGATAAACATACTTAAACTATATTATTTTTAAGTTTGTATCTCAACATATAATATATGTATATATGTATATATATATATATATATATATCTGTTGGCAATTCAGCTGAGCTCGAATGTTATGTTTACGATTGGACAATAAAATTCAAGTATAAACCCATAACGTTGTAGTTATATCTTATATTATTTAGTCATAAAGTTCATTTAAAATTCTAGTAAGAAAATATTTTAACCTTGTTAAAATGCAGTATACAATATTATGTACACATTTTCTTAATTTTGATGTTTACGTTAAGGTGGTAGGTACATGTTGTTTGAGTATTGTTTTATATATAAGAATAATTGACGTTTAATTGTGTGCCAATTGTGACGTTATAATTGTTTATGATATTAAACAATTTTTTAGTTAATAAAAGCCAATTTAACAGATTATAAGAGTAACAAAAAAGTAGTATAGAAGTTGTGTTGATATGAGATTTACAGAAATTTAAATGTATCATATTATGATAATTTACATATTCCACGTTTTTTAATTGATTGCTTGCTTAATTTATTAAATATTCAATAGTTAAATATTCTTATTTTTAAAACCATAATTGAAACTAAAAAAAAGTAAAATATTAATTTTTAAATTTTAATCATTTGATATTATTGAAGAATAAAAACTAGCTAATATTTAATTTAATTCTACTATAATTATTTTCTATTTAATTTATTTTATTGCATATTCAGTTAATAATTTGTTTAACATTGAATATAAATTTTAATTTAAGTAAAGCTTCAAATTTTATTTACAATAAATGTCTTATAAGCTTAAATATAAGATAATGATAAATGTAATTTGCAGGTACCTCTGCATGTGCAGTATTTTTTTTTCAGTTCATATTAATAAATAATAATTGTGTAATATGCATACTCTATTAAGAATAAGGTAACATACTTAAAATAATTAATTTAGCCTTAACAAAATGTATATAATCGTATAAACTAATATGTATAAAAACAAACTAAAAAACTTATCTTGGGTCAATTACCTAACTTTTTTCTTTTCTTTCATTTTTTTTTTTTTTTTTTTTGGTTGATTGATTTTATTAATTATGTGCTGAATGTATGCACGGTAAACTACAGAAACATAATGTTCAAAAGATATTGAATATTCAGTATTGAAATTATGTAAAACAACACAACTGAAATTTGTTTATTTTATGTATAATATTGATAAAGTATAACAAGCTAGTAGATAAAATACATAGGTAACTTGAGGTAGGTATTAATTCAATACTAATGGAAATAAATTTAGGCCATCAAGGACAGACGATAGTATTCTATATCTCATCAGTTTTCGTATCTTAAACAATTATTATATCTATAGGATATACTTGGCTAAGTAAATTAACAAAATAAATTAATAGTTGTACATTTTATTTTATATTTATCAAACTGCAATATTCGTTATTTTTTATAGCACAATACATGGTTTTATTACCTATATTGCTATATTTTTATTTGCGATAGATCAAAACTACAATTTATTGTAGTGTCAACTATACACACACACACACACACACATAATATGTTTCATTCATGATAAATATATTGTACTTAATGGTCATAAGATATATAAGTAACTTAGTAATTTGAAACAAAGGAATAATTATCTACTGCCTAATTAATTCTATTCGGTACGTCAACGAATCAAAATGCATAAATCATTCATTTATGGTACACTTACGTGTACCTACCTATAAATATATTATAGTGTAAAGAAAAAAATGATAGAAATGTTAATTAAATAATACAATATGACAAGATGTGTTCTATTTTTGCAAATATACCTATCTAATTCAAAATTATTCTGTACACAATGTTTAAATAAATATATTATATATAATATACAAAGATAACAAATTGAATGTATGTTTTAGTGGTATTGTTTTTCGTTTACCTACTCTAAACTTTAATGATGATTTTAATTTAGTTACAATAATCATTTCATCTGTATATAATATATACTGCAGCAATGAGTTTGTATTACAAATAAACACTACTCATTTTTATTATTGTTTTGACTCCAACATGACATACAAATATAGAATCTAATATCGAATATAACAATCGATACCTCCTATTTGAAAGTTTTTACGTAGTTGGGACGTAGTATCGTTAAAACGAAATATTTTTCTTTCCCAGTAAACTGGCAGGTTTTTTTTATGATAATTTATACGATACTAGGTTTAAATAATGTTGTGGTTCTCTTGCATAATTATTAACATCTATAATCAGCATAGTATGCCTTCGGCTTGACGTTCATGAAAGTCGTATATTTCTTTTTAAACATTGTCACAGTTGTATTTGATTTCTAAACTTTTAAAATGTATTTTGTTTTTTTGTAAAATCAGTTGATTTATAGACTTAATGATCTCACAGATTTTGTATTATGTTTGGTTAAAATCAATATTTATAATTATTGTTTAATAATTATTTATTGTCATCAATATTTTTTTTTTGATAAATATTAAAAATAAGATTAATTAGCTAGGTTATCGTGCATCTTTCTCTCTCTCTATATATATATATACTATCATAGAATGAATTAATTTATCGTTTCTTTAGGCGACATTAATAATAATAAAAGATTTAAATCGTAGCGTCAACGAGCATGGTCAGTAAAGTCACTGAACTGAAATCAGTGAGGAATATTGATTGAACGTTTTATATTATATCGCTAAACAATAAATCAGGATCGTGCGCACATCCATTTTATTACACATATTCGACGACGCCAATATATTTATATATATATATTTATTGGAGTAGACCGTAGCCAATACAAATAAAACTAAAAATTTTGGACGCAGGTCAGAAAATAAAATATTTTTGCCGAGAATATGTTGTTGTTTACGTGAATTTTTTTAGTACCTACCTATAGTATCTACTAATTACTGTAGTGCAATGTCTCTAAGCATTAAGCCTATTTTCATGTTCACTGTGTAAAAGAAGTTGGTGGAATAAGTGTGCTATGACGTAAGCTTAAAAATTTCCGGTTATATTCCTGTATGTAGGTTTTTCAATTTTAGCGTCGTCGCTCTTGACACAAATTCTGTATACATAATAAATTCCATTAAATCGGATTTAAATAATTAATATTATAGGCACTTATTATTAATTAATCGGCATATTTTAGTGTAAATAATTATTAAAAATCCGTTTTCAGCATTATCTATATGAAAATGTTTTTCCTGCATAAATTGTACCTAAGTTGCACAGTTTTTAATTAATAACCATACTATTCATTTTAAGACTACAAACTTAAATTTAATTATTATGGTTTATTTTATTAAATAAACAAATAATGTTCATTTATAATCGTTTGTTAAAGTTGGAATTGATTGGTATATTTGGGTTCAAAAACCGTTATATTTTGATAACACTATTACAAGCTACCTAATTTGATATAGAAATACTAAAACTGATTTTATTATTTATTCAAAGGTTTTCTAATTTACTTTAAATGTTTTTTATATTATTTAAGTTCATACGTTCATTAAAAAAGATCATAAATCTTTGATAATATAATAATATAATATTGTTATCTGTTTGTAAATCATTTTTTTTCCTCTTTAACAATAATATTTTAGACTTATATAAATTATATTATGTATGTTAACTTTACTAATGTTAAATCCAATTGCTGATATGTTGTTTATATTTTTACCAGTACATTTATTATATGATAAAATATAATAGATTAACAATATATATATTATATATACTTAATGTGATAAATCGTAAACTGATCGTAGTTTGCGTATTATGCCATTATATAATAATATATTAATTATTTTATTATTATTTTACACGTTTTAAAATATCGTTTTTTATACCTACAACCTAAAAGACTTGTATTTTAATTACTATTACAGCTAAGAAATAGGAAAACACAAAAAAAAAAACTATGACGTATATTTCAGTTATAACATTATATGTACCTATAGAACGTCTTGTTTTGAAAATTATTTTACTGCTGTGATATCTTATTAGCTATTATACAACCGAAAAAACTAAAACTACTGATACGCGTTACTTTTATTAATCAATTAACATAATAACATTGTGTATTTATTAATTATTAGTAGTATAACGTCATTTTAAACCTGCAGGGCAATCCTCGGTTCAGATCCAGTCTTGGTTGTTGCGCGTTTCACTGCATTCATTTTGGAATCGAGTAGTATTATATGACGAAAATACACGAAAATCGTGTTCTTTCCGAAGGATTTTATATTATTAATTACTATTTATTATTATTATTCCCGAAAGGAAAAAAAGTGCGAAGCTGACACCACGTTTTCCAGACGACCTAGAAACATATATTGTATAATGTATTCACAAAGTTGAAATTATTTCGACGTGGAGTCGGTGGTACATTCCTATATTATGTTATAGTATAATTCAGCCGATGTATCTTTTACAAACTAATGCGCAGTCACTGAATGTTTTAATTTATTCACGTGTTATTAGATACATACAGCTTAGTTTCAGGCACGCAGAGATTAAAAATCATTTTTGTGCCGAATAAAATAATTGTGATGTGTCGCTCCATCGGCACAAAAAAATCCAAAAATCCATCGCTAAAATGTAATATATATTTTGTTTGGATTTTTTGTTGTTAATTTTTTTGGACGACTGTCTCGAGTAAATAATCTTTTAATAAATGTCCATTGACCTAAATTAGTAATCATCATAATTGTATTAATAATATATTCTGTTTGATGCATTTTATATCGGAATTCAACAGTATACACTTAAAGGGGAAGAAATGAGAATGGAATAATCGTCATTGTTAATATAATGCTATATAGATATTTCGTAGGATTCGGGGGTAAATTCCATTTATTTGCTGTGCAAAAAAAAAATTCGAATAGCCGATCATCCAAGAATATCTTCATCCAATATTTTTGTTGTTTTTTCTACCTCATCTATTATCGTGTCAAACGTCGCCATTAAGTGAGAGTGAGAGGTTATATAAAGTAGAGATATTATAATTTCGGAACTGGATTTGTTTACTAAAATACTCGCTTCGCTATTTTAAGACCACTGCATGTCTTGAAACACCGTGGGTTTCATTTAAATATTATATTCGTAACTGACTGCGCCTGGATCAGGACCGGTAACTAAAAAAAAAAAAATTGAGAAAAAAAAAACAATTATATAAACATATATTATAATATAACAGTGTGATGCATGCGTATCGTCATCGCCATCGTCCCGTTGTGCCAGTTTTCATACTTGATTAGGTACTCTTATTAATGATATGTCGAACGTGAATAATTATTAATTTTATCAATGTTTTTTTTTTGCTCGCAAGAAAAAACGAACCTTGATCATTCAAAGGCATATTATTCGTTTATTACGTCTACAATATGCGTCCACTTGAGCGGGCGGGCGGGCGATATAATATAATATTATAATTATAATGAAATTATAATCAAAATCAATAAAAAATTAAATGATTCTACCCGACATACCGTTGTCATTATAAATATGAATGTTTTAAGTCAACTACAGTAGCATATGTAATATTGTCTATACCTACTTGTAAAACATATGTTTTCTGTCTCCCGCCTATCCGTATATTGTATTATATTTATATACCTACATTCAATGGCTGTATAATTTTATAGAAAGTATGCCTATAGTATTATAAGTATGGAGGTTTTTTATGACGCCGGTTACCGAACGTTCGATCAATATAATATAGCTTTGTACAATAATATCATAATAATTAATAATTATGATTCGTGTGTTGACGTGATTCGTCGTTGGATCGTTAAAAATCATTTTGTACAAAAAGTTTTGTGGCAAATACAATAACTACTTTGGTTAAATACCTACTTATGCTTTAATACGGTATATATATGCCATTTTGGCATTGTTTAAAGTGCTTTACATAATAAGATGTGCTATTTTTTTTTCTTCCAAGTGACTATTTTAAATCATTATGCAACAAAAACGTGTCTATGTTTATATCAACATGTGTAATTACAACATCTTCCGTACGACTAAAAAATAAAATAAAGCCTTTTACACGGTATTGCATGCATTACACATACTGTACTTACACGCATTTCAATCGTTCGGTAAAATTATCATTTAAATATACATAATGTTATTCTGTGTAACGAGTTACTCGTGAACGTCTAGTGACTTATTTTTTTTTTTTAATTTTGAGCGTTGTTAAACGAAAATACCTTGAGTGAATTATGTATTATAATATTATATTGTACTTATTATTATTATCGGGATAGTGGCGTATATTGTGACTTGGTGCTAACTCCTAACACATAGATAGCTTCATAAATAGTATAACTACAGTAAGTTGTTTTTGGAAATTATTATGTGAAAAATTTATTGTGTGCAATTTTTATTTAATATTTTTAGCAATACTTACTGTAGTTATTCTATTATTATTATTATTATTATTATATTATATTCTCCATAAGTTATCGACGTGTATTGACAGGTATAATATTACTATATAAATTCACTACAACAACGGAATTATCAGCTCTCCAAACACGTGAATCGTAAATGTTCAATTATTATTATTATTGTACATTTGTACAAGTTTAATTTCGACAAAACGATGATAATCAAAACATATTATACGCTGCACGATTTCGTTGCCGGTAGGTGAGCGCTCGCAATGGTGGTCACTCTGTGTAACAGCTGTCGACTGGTCTAGTCTAGACTTGAATAATATTATTCAGTTGCGTGCTAGCTGCCAGTTAATTTTTTTAAGTTTCGTGTGATCTCTCGTACACTTTTAAAACGAATAGCATTAGTTTTGTTTTACTTTTGTTTTTAATAATAGATCTAAAGTTTAAATTCCTATTAGCAGTAAAAACGTTTAAATTAATTTTATTGGAATTTTTATTACTATTATTTTAATTTTTATTACTATTTTACTTTTATAAGTTTTACTCTGAGGTAAATCTAATTGAAACATTATTAATTACTTTTATATTTAAATTCATTACATTTTGTTTTGCACTCACCAAATTTAAAATAATTTGTAACTATAATATAATATGTGTTTATATAGTGTTGGAATGGTTTTTTCAAACAAACATTTTACTTTTTTCACTTTGTTATTAGTGATAGTTTCTGTACACATTTTTATATGTTTTCTTTTTTTTTAATTTTTGCACAGACGCGTGTCTTTTTATGGATAATGTCAATTAATTTACCATTTTTGGTCGTATCTACTAACTCGATAATAATAAAAAGGAAACATTTTCGTGGCATGACGTAACAATGCTTTATAATTAAACCGGTATCATCGTTCCATTAAGTGTATTCAGTACGCTTAATAAAACAAACCATTTAGAAGATAAAATAATTGTTTAATTTACTTTTTTAATATTTTCATCTGACATAACGTTTAATAAATTTAGTGTAAAATTATCATTTTTATAATATATTATAATTGTAACTACACTTAGTTATACTGTAAAAATTATTATTATCATAAACTATTTTTCAATATTTTTATTTTATTTTTCCACCTACTCTTGCATGTGTAATAAGTTCGTTATAATATGCCAATTGTACACATTTCTATGTGTGGTATTTGGCTCTCAGCTCGGACGAAGTAGTGTGTGCGGGAATGTAGTCCGAATTGTAAAGCCGGTAGTTTAGCTATTTAAACTCGTAAAATTATTTTCTGTTAATTAGTGAAATCATTTCTTGTTTCTTATATTTTGTCATCATTGTCGTCATTCGAAAGCTTTATAGTTTAAATTTGTGTTAGCAATTCTTATTCATGTAAATGTCAGCAGTTAACAGTTCATTGACCCAGTCGTACATAGATTATTCCTATTATTATTATATTATTTAATACACTTAAATGTCTTAAACACGCATTACAATGTGCATTTAGGCATAAAAAATATCTAGTTAACGTATTGAAGCTTTATTATAGCTGTTGCGAAATAAATAACCTTGGTATGGTTTCCCATAAAGTATATGAATGAAATCGTTTATTTTTAATGCCAATTAATCGCGTAATGAGTACCTATAGAGAATTGAATCTCTCTGATATATGTATCACTGTTTAATAAATTGTAGATGAATGTAAACGAAAAAAAACTATCTGCGAAAATTTCTTAAAAATAAATTTTCCTTTTAGTAATATAGTGAAATAGTAATAAAAAAAAATACAACAACATTGGCTAATTCGATCAAAAATCGATAATAATTAGGTATGTGAAATTCACAAACATAATGATATTATATACATTGATATAATACTATATAATAGTGATTATGTTATTATCAGGTTGATTATTCGTATATATATGGCAAGAGAGCCATAAAAACTTCGTCACTTATGTAGGTTTCTATAGGTACTGATAACGAAAAGGTCTATCGAATAGATATAAGGTTACCGAACGGCCTTGAACTTTTCCGTTGTAAAAACTTCGCCGAAATCTTCAAACCAAAATCCGCTGTGCGCGAGACACTTCGTCGCAATATAAATACACACACACGTACATTTTGCTATACCTTATGTACATGTTTCGGACGCCTGATTTGCATCCTATATACGTTGCACTCTCGTGTTACCTCTGTCGTTTCTTTTTTTCTTTTCTTACCGTGAACTTCTTACCGCAATGGCAATCGAAAATAAACGTCCCAATTGGCACATTCTTGTCGACTGTCGACTGCCGGTTGCCAAGTAGGAGAAGAAAAAAAAGGAAGACAATTAGAGCGAAATAAAATAAAATGTAAACTGATAACGTAAAATAAAAAATAAAAATACAAAATATAAAATGGATATAATATTGTGTGTATTTGAAATCCTAAAATAAGTGTATTGTTTATAATGGTTCGATTTTTCTGCATTTTTATAGTGGCGTGGAACACGGCGACGAGATCTACTCACTGTGCCAGCTATCGCCGGTAGACTGCAAGCCCGCCATCCAAGACAAACCATCATCGCCGCAAAAGCAAAAGCAACAGAAACAACAACCTGTTACTTCTGCCAAAAAACCGTCGTCCACGGAAAAAGTGTTTAAGCCCAAGTGTTTGGTGGACTCTTCCACGTTCTTGTTGCCAGCAGGCAATGGACCAGTTTATCTGGATGTAAACGGTGACGGTAAGCCGAGAGCCGTATCGCAGTCGGTTACGTCTACTGCCAGTGTCATCAAGAAGAAGCCCGAATCGTGCTTGGAGAGCCCGAAAGCCACGACTTCCAAGATTTTCGCCCCGCGAACCGAAGACATGAACAAGGGATTCCTGACGTTTTCGGATGACGACACGGGACTGACCAGTGAGTACCACAGCCGATTTCCTTTTATATATTATGCAACAAAACATCTAAATAACGGGCACTGTCGTTCACTAAAATGTTTCCACCATTTGGAAGTTTCCACTATTCTGAGGTGTTCTTTAGAGAAAGTTTCACTCTACAGATATGCTTTTGCTATAACGATTTGTCCCACCGAAGTATTATATGTGGTACACGCAACGTGTTTAATCAATTTTTGTTATTATTTTCAATAAATATTATTATTTATCAATTTATGTTATTTTGTGGTTTTCAGTGCTCAAAGACGAACCGGAAGACTTGACTCATCTGGCCCCGACGGCCGGTGATGTGTGCGTGCCGCTGGACACTTGTGGTCTCGGGCATTTGGGCTTGTTCATGTCCGACGTGCTTGACGACCTCATACTCACCGATTGTTCATTGGCACCGTTTGACTCGTTGCCTGCACCTCCATCTCTGCACGATGCGTACTCTTCTGCCTCCCGGTCTTCGCCGCCAATGAACCATCTACATCACCATCACCTTCACCACGGCGGCGACGAACTGTCGCAGCACGCTGTCACCGACCTGTGTGATCCGACCATGTCTTCACTGCTAGGCATGGACCTGGACAATAGTCCCAATGACTTAGATCTGGACCTATCGCTCAAGAATCAGTTCATACCCTTGTACGAAGACGACCTATATCCACTGCTGTCGGACGACCTTCTGTGGGGTAGTGGTGACAGGTCGCCGTCGCCCAAACCGTCGCCGACTGCGACCAATCACCACGACGGCAGCAGCAGAAACAACAACTGGTGAGCGACGTGGGAATAATTAAAAGATGTTGGGGATAAATTTAACGACGGGCACATGGTCCTATAATTGGTCTATATATTTTTTTACTTAGGCATGTGCCGACGACGGAAGATATCGTCGGGAAAAACTCGATGGACAGAGACGCGCCGCCGTCTCCGAGTCTGGCCAAGTTGCTGCAGAAACCCGACACGGACGCACTGCCCTGCAGACAACAGCATTTTGATAGCGGTGGCAGCCTCCTGCACATGGACGGCGGTGACTCATGGGGATCAATCAGCAAAATGTTACACCAGCGGTACAACTCGGGTGGTTCCTCTGGGTCTGAACCTACGAATGCTGCGACAGGTGAGCGTTTCGGCTTACTTGTCCATTTTATAGTATATATTATTAAGTGTATATTATTAAGTTTATCAAGGGTTCACAGTTACGCTGTGTGTCTGTTAAGATTGGTCCTAAAACTTGGTTTAACTCTTTGCGATAGATCATGTTAGTGAATAATTCCATGACTACATTGGTCTATCAGAATGAGACAAAAACCACACAACGTAACTGTGGTCTCACGGCTTTAATGTCGCACTTTTCAATTACGGCTTTATTGCATTATGCTAACTTTTTTGGGACATTGTCATTTTGTTTCACAGATCAGCGTCTTGGCCAACATAATCCCTTACGGCAACAACAACCACAGCAACAGCAACAGTTGGATTGTAACGGATCGGCAGCAGGAGGTGCCCGAGCCAACGTTGGCGGTGTCAAGCGAACTGGACCGAATGCCACTGCGGCTGCGGCCTCGTCGTCGTGGAAACGGTGCAGACAAGAAGAAACGGCTAAACAAGGTGCCTCTAACAGCGTGCTGATGAACCTGCTAGTCAGCGGTTGCGATGTGAGTGCCGGTTACGTGTGTTTCACGTCACCCAAGTCAAAAAATGCCACTGCTGCCGCTGTCGCGTCAGTCGCGTCCCAACAGCGTCATTCGCGTTTTTACGAACAGCATCAGCGGCGCAACGTGACGGCAAAGTGATCGCGTGTATAGTGGACTTGCACGTGTGCGCGCACGTGTTGATATAATATAATATTATATTATTGAAGGCGCAAATAATCCACATATTTTTTGTGGAACTGAAACGTTCCCTACCTCCGTGATATATATTTTTAAAACAATAAATACCTTTATGCTTAGTACCAAGTAGGTACTACATTTTTAATCAGGGGGGGACCCAACAAAAAATTGGGGGACTAGAACCTTTCTATTGACTGCGTCGCAATGATATATAATATTATACATTATGTACCCGGAGGAATATTTTGACGATTTTCATAATAATAATATATGATATTTATTCCCGCCAATATAGTTACAATCTGTACATAATAATATACAAAAAGACGTGTGCGTGTGCGCGTGATAGATCCCGTACCTGTCCGTCTAAGCGGTGAAGCGATACGGTTTAGATAAAAACCTTAGATTTGATGTGTATATTGTGTATTATTGTATAATTCGGGAGCACTACTCGTGTGCCCTTATTCTCCCGCGCACGTATAGGTAAAAACTATCCGTGTTCGTTCTCTTATAGATCATTGTAGAGGAAGAGGAAAGAAAACAAGCCAAATTTTCGTCGTGGTCTTGGGTCGCGTTTTCTGCCAGGGTTTTTGTAATATAGTTAGCATACACGACTCGTGCAATACATATTATATTATAACACCACATTTGTTGATTCTTAGTAATAAAAACGATAAAAAAATTACAAATATATATAATATGTTCTATATATTATATTCTAACATTATTAGTTGGTTGTATTATTTTTGTTTTTAGTCATTCTACCATATAATATTATAATATACGTTATATTATTATGATTATGTACCTATATACGTCAGGTGACCATCATGTGGTGGAGTAACCGTCGACGACAATGTGAATTGTTTACTGTTTATTATTACTTGTTTATTATACATATATACATATATATAAAATATATATATATATATAATTTACCCTATATGAAATATAGTTGATAATATTTTATTTTGTTTTAAAAATAATTTTGTCTATATAATAAAGAATAAAACTTTTTGGTTTTTATTGCTCTCTTGATCCTTTTATTAGTAGTAATAATGGTGGTGGCTAAAACCATGTACCTCTTTGACTCAGTCTCGATTGTGTGTATGTACAGTGTGCACACAACTTATCATTTTTTTTCCTGTACGATAAAAAAGAGTAAAATCTATTGATTTTATAAACGCCGTTATATGACGTATGGTTGAAACATCGGCGATTGTCGTCGCGTATCATATGATATATTTTGGTTGCACGTGACCAACCGATATTATACGACGTTATTTATCAATTCAAAAAACTAATATTATCACAAAAACCATTTATTAGAGACCTTGTTGGTAATTTTATGAATATGAAAAATTATCAATTAAACCGATCCGTGGGTGTCAACAACTTAATGCCTGTACCTATTTACGATTTTTTTGAAAATGTAGGCACCTATACTTGCCTAAGTTATTGGACTTACAGTTTATGTTACGGATCTATTGAGTATAGACAATGCTACGTCGTTGAGAAATATTCAAATTGATATACTTATAATTTCTTACAAGCACTCGACACGATGTCACTATTGTATTTGTCACCAAAAAGACTATATCCACTCTGATATGTAATTACGATATCTGTACATAGTATGACTTTATGTTAATATAGACACCTAAGACGATTTCCGAACAAAAGTTCGAGTGCTAGCAAAACGATTTCGATCGAATCAACCATAGACACCAATAATGTCAAAGAGAGACGCCACCACCTCACTATAAATATATCTGTTGAGAAAAAATACACTAAAAAGGGTTAGGGATAGAGTGAAAGAGAAAAACCACGTAATATACGTTATCGCTTTGCCGTCTTAATAGAGAATAGTTACAGCATACACCGACACGTTGTACCCTCTCTCAACGCCAATAACATTAATTCACGTTCACTTTTCCTCCAATACCTTCTTATGATTATTATTTGTGTTTTATTACTGACAATAATAATTAAAATTTTTTTTTGTGTCTCGTTTAGGATGACTCGGGAAAAACTTTGGTTGGCAAGAATTCTGTGGTGAAAAATGATTCGCAACCGAGGCACCGATCGAGACTAAAGGCCGTCTCGTGTCTGTTGGACCCGGGCAGCACTTCCATACCGTCGCTGATGGACCTGACCGCACATGACTACGACGTGAACGCTCCGGCTGGTGGAGCGCTACTCCAGGGGTCGGAACTCTTGAAGGCCCTGGAAATCGGAGGCGGTGGGGGTGGTAATATAGCCGTTGCATAGTTGCCGAAAAATCAGAAGCAGGAGCAGGAGAAAAGAGAGAAGGATAAACAAAATTTCTGAGCATTAATCAATATTTACTGTGTCTATCGCACACACACACACACACACACAAATAATATTTAGTGTCTATTATTCCTATTAAAAACTTGAAGTGTCATAACACTCTAATGATAAGTCACACTACGTAATGTTTTTAATATTCGACAATAATTATTTTGTGCAACGGTTATTCGTAATTATTGTGCGGCTGACGGAGCAGAGGAATCCATCCGCAGTATATCCTAATTTTTATTTATATAGAGCATTGTTGTGACTCGGGGCTACACAGTAGTCCGATTTCTGAGCAACAATCGCTATAAATGATTTACATCGATCTTTGTTGTTATACTCGTTTGTTGTCTCCCCCTCCAAAAAAAAAAACAAAAACAAATGTACACTTTCAAAATGTGTGTGCCGCTGCTTCTCTCTTCTGCTCCGAGACTTCTTATTTATATTATATAAAAACTATATTATTATGATATCATATTCTTATACTAACCTCTTCTAATATATTGTTTTCGTTTACCATTGCTTGCTGTGTACCGCTTAGTTTTTAATTTTTTTGATTTTTTTTTTCGATTTTCTGTACACCGAAAAATATTACGCACTACTCTCATGTGTAGCGTTGGTTTCAGGATAATGTGCTGGACCCCGCGAAACCGATTTTTATTTGGTTATCATTATGTTATAGTTATATGTACCACATGTTTTCCACAGAGTATACCGATATCATTACTATTAATATTATTATTATTATTATTATTATTACTATTATTACTATTATTATTATCGTTGTCAATGAGAAACGTCTTACAACTGATCTTTTAATATTAAGTTTAAAATTAACCTTTTTTTCTACGTCGAAAGCAAACTTCATAATCTCTTTTTCGGTTACCGAAATTAATTTAATAATACGCGTAGGTACCTTTATATATTGTAATTTTAATATTTTAATTTTGTAATGGAGGGGACGAATGATGTAAGAGCGAAGTAAAAAAAATTAAGAACAGTGTTACCCCCCTATAGGTAGTCACATACGTGGACGATTTAACGAAAAAAATAAAAGAAAGAAAGACGAATTGAAAATGATTATGTGCTGTAAGCCTGTAAATTTAACTATCACAACTTTAGCATTCGTTTAGTACATATTGTGCCTATACGGTGTAATTTAAAACTGCTCTTAAATTTGTTTGTACTTGTGGCAAAAGGATATAATTTATTGTGAACGGTGATGGTTTTGTGTAAAACACGTCCGAATGCTCAAATATTATTTTGTATAATTCTTTTTAAGATGGAAAAATTATATTTAAGTGATATTTATTAAGGGACATTTACGTGAGTGTAAGCGTAAAGATATTTTTCGATACATTTCTTATTATTTTGTTAACTTTTTTTTTGTTTTTGATTTTATTTTATTTTACTTTTTCGAAGTAGTTATTTTAGTTAAACAGTTTGCATTGTTTGCTATACACATTCATATAATATACATAAATAAATATATATAATTATTATATACTTAGATACGTTTGTTTATATAATGTACTACCCCTAACCATGTATTATAATATTATTATAGTATCTGCAGACAAATCACAATCGCAAAATTCCAGTGAAATCTACGAATGCACTCGATGTGCGGTTGTTTTCCATTATGACGCCAAAGCGACGGTTTCGTCTCTTACGTACCAATGATGCAGGTATGACATTTGCGTTCTCGGTACTCAGAGAGAGAGCTATTTCGGCATACTCGGCGTATACCTGTACATTAACCCCGAGAGCGTATTCGGACGAAATGTCACACTCGACCACACATAACATAATAACTGTTATAATAATATAGTCAATCGACTTCCTCGGAATTCCTGTCCGTTCAGCCTACCCGTTCGTTTTCCGCATATATTAACCCAATAACCTCGATGACATGCCCGGGCCGCGTTGTCGAGTCCGACGAATTCAACACTCCGGTGTCCGGCGGGTGGCGAAAGGTCTGAGTTCTACAACTTTTAACGTCCTAATGTTATATCGTGACTATTAATTATCATAATATTATTACCTATGGTTTTATATTTATTGTTTGATAATATTTTTATAAAGCGCGCTCGAAAATATATAAAACACACGTAAACGGTGAAATCGTTCGGTGTTGGGAGGAAATTGCGTGTAGTATTATATTATATTATGAATAATATCGAAATATGCTATTCGAGTAAAAGTATATTGTCGAGTTTTAATTGGATTATCCAGTTCAGAACCCAGTCCACTGTAATGATCCTCAACTTTTCACGCGTTAATGTGATGAAAGCGCGCGCTGTAGTACCCATATACCTACATAGTTGTAAGGTCGATTTAATTTTGTTGTTATATTATGTTATATAAAATTATAAAATTGTATAACTATTTACAAATTGTACCCACCTCATTTATTTATTTATTTTAAACATAGACGACTGGCTAATTACTGATTAGACGTGTTGTTTAATTAAAAATATTACTTGCCCATTAGTAGGTAGTACCCACGGGCTATACTTATGTAGTTATGTACAACATATTAAATCAATGCGATCTAATAACGAAATTAAAGTCGAACAAACGATAAACTGTTTACTTACCATATTATAATTACCCATTTAATGTATTATATATAGATACCTATTTATATAGTAATTATTTTAATATATGCGCATGTGTGTATTTTCATCATATTTGTTTATAGGAAATATCTGATAGTGATACCGCATTATTCAGACATAATTAATTTATAAACAGATAATTTAAATATATGATATGTATATATTGGATATGTGTGTGTGCGTAAAGAAAACGTTTGGTAATAGCCAATAATAGGTACCTTTTAAAATTTATTTTTCGAAGGACGGTGCTTGGTTGCATTTAGCTACTGACAGTATAGCCTACTGTACCTATATTATTATTGTTCATAATGATTTGGTATCGGTTCTAATACCGAACGTTTCGTAATATTATACATCTAGTCTTAAGTAGTGTTAACTATTCCTTCAATTGATTTTCATAATCAATCAATTGGAAGTTAACGATCGCCGTCATAGAATCATCGTCTATATTCCGTATACGTTATTTATTTAATACTACGTTTATACGTATATATGCTTTACCTACGCATCAAGATGTCATTTTTCTTGACGATAACAATTGCTTATAAAAACCTATGATACGTTTTGTTTATTGGCTATATAATGATGTTCAAACTAGTAGTTCTTATAACATAGTACAATGAAACCAATATTGAGGTTTTTTCTTAATTTTCTAAATTTCTGCGATACTCAAATATGTTTATCCCTCGCGTAAAACTGTACGATGCTTGAGATAAGTCAATTTATTGCCTGGTATACGATCTGTGTGCACTATGTTTATAGTATACGCATGTATAGAGATATAGTGTTCTTATACGATGCTGGTATGGTTAAATCGTTTCGATTAACGGAGACATTAAGGAAACTTTTTGACCTTTGCTCGTATAAATATATGATGTTGTAACTATACTAATTACTATTATGAAATGATATCGGGTTCATCATAATATTATGTAATTACGCACTATTTCCCAAAATGCGTTAAAATTATTTTTTTTCTTAATCAAATCGACTTTAGACCTTATACGATATCATCAAATTATAATACATATAAACATAATTAATATGATAATAATATTATTAGCACCATCCCAGATCCAGCTAATAAACATCACTGATTTTATGTTTAAGCACATCTGTTAGGTAGGTGTTGTAGGTACGGTTTGCGTTTATTATAATTTTATTTTTTTGCCCGACTAATATAATATTGTTGTAATCGCTCACGGTCGCTCGACGACGCGACAGCCGTCTCGGACCTTGAAACGAGATAAAAATTTGTCTGAGTATGTATATGTAGGGAAAAATAAAATAATACACATTGATACTCTTAGATATATATACGTACATATTATATACATATATATAAATATTATAATATAACATTCGTGCGTTTATAACCCTCATAAGTATATGCTCGTCAGTTATGACGAGATAAGGCATAAAACGTAAGTATATTATACAATTTACAAAATAGAATTTAATATAATATAATACAGTATAGGTACATAATCAATTATATTTACCTCTAAACAATGGTCTCAATCGTGTACCATATTAAAAATACTGTTATAGGTATTTATTATTCTATACTGGGTGATATTCAGATACGCTAATAATATTGATGTCCATGTGCACTCATAATAATTGTTAAATATTAATTTAAGATAATATACGCGGAGAAAATAATTATTTCTGTGTGCTGATTTTTCGTTCTTAATGTGAACTCATTTAGAAGATTCCAAATATAGTGGTTGAAATCCTAGTACTCAAGTGTTACACATTTCAAGATCTCGTTATCTAAAATGGTGAGATATGAATTTTGTACTTATTTTAAAAGTTAAATCTTATGGTAGGTAGTTAAATTGAAATTCAATGAAATTTCACAACGACTCACAAGTCAGTAGTGCCAAGTACTTAAAATAATCATGACAGTCAAGTTGTTAAGATTCTATACAAAATATACCTATATCGTAGATTATTTGTTGCATACCTAGTAAAATATTTGTTTTTATAAATAGAATGTTTATTATGTATTTTATAAACCTATATACTGGTTGTTTTATATTTTATTATTCAAGATGTAGGTATATAACTATCACTATAAATAGGTATACTTCATTTTAATAAAACAAATAATGTATAAGTACTGTATATTAAAAAAGTGTGTGGTAAAGGTACTTGTATTTGCCTAACATTACAGATCCGTTAACATATTTTTATATTTTAAACTTTATTTTTTTGATTCAATTTTTATGGTCTTTGATTTGGAATAAAAAAAAACATTGAAAGCGATATGAGTAGACAAATTATATTAAGTGTTGTTTTGATAACTTATATTAAATTTAAAAAACTCGTATAATATTTTATAATTTATGTTTTCTTCTGAACTTTTAATTCGATAACGTAGTAGCTCATTAATACGACTGTAGAAATATTTGTAAAACATTAGTTAACTTATTTGGTGTATGCTTTTATTTATTTGAAATTATTTTAAGTTTTACAATATTTTTTTTTATCACCAGAGTGTAGTATACCTACCTATTTAATATTGGTTTTAAAGAGTTAATAGAAATCATATTTTAAATCAATGTGACAACGCTTATGTTCAACTATTCTATCAAGCTTTAAATTATTATTCATTTTTCGAAGTATTCAACCTGGTGGTATGTTAGAAGTAACATTTTTTTTTTTTTGGTCAATAATAAAATCTTTCTCCTATCATATTTTTTTTATCTGTTTTGCTTATGAAATAATGATATATAAACAATTTTCTCTGTTTCAAATAATAGTGGTTGACGATGCAAACATATTTAAATTAGTCAAGTCTCTTGTTGTTGGAATTATTTCAATTTACAACACGTTTATAAAATTATCTTCATATAACAATCGCGTGAGTAGATAATAGTAAATGTAATTTTAAAATTGCTATTATTTGTATTGTTAATATGTACCTAACTATATATTACATTATTCCATGGTAATTTTCTATTATTACATGTATCTAATCAAATACCTAATTTAGGTTACTATAAGTAGTTGTTTAATATATATATATATATTATATACATATACACTTTGTAGGTAAAAATAACCTACTAATTAACCTATTTCATTTCTTTTAGTATAAATGATGTTTCCACGTTCAGAGGAATTAAACGAAATTGTTTCATTAAAAATATACTTTCAACTAATATATTTTACCTGATCATTTATTTGATATCAGTAGCTGAGTACTTTGAAAATCAAAAAATTTGTCAATACTAACTGACGTCGTATACTAATCAAATAAATCCCGATAAAGGTGTTATAAATATAATACTCGTAATTTCTTGTCACAGCATATATCACACGTTTGTCGTTTAGATATTTTTACAATTATTTGTTATTTTATTCCACCTACGATCTACGTTTGATATTTATTCACGCAATTGAATATCGCGCATTTTAAGTAATTAATTTTTAAAATTTCTCATGAACCTATAATCGATTCGAGAATTTTTAGATAAATCGATTGTTCTTATTTTTCCTTATCTGACTGTAAATACATATACAATTCAAATCTGTTGATGCGTGAATTACTATTAGTTTTATTACTAATTGCGTGTGAAAATCGACCAAGCATAGTGTCCATGTACATTGTACCTGTGTACCTTTAGGTTTAGCGAATATAGTATTTTAAGCAAGATAAACAGACAGGAAATAGTGAAATATAACTATGAGGTTTAAAAATATTTATCGTAAACGCGAACGAGAAAAACGAGAAATATGTGACGTTAGTAGCGCACAGGGGATTTATTTATTTTAAATATTTTAAATTAAATATTTCATAATGGCTAATACGTGTTTTGGTGATAAAATATCTTAATAAATCAGTTAGTAGGTATACCACTATGTTCCACATAAATTAATTATTATAGTTAATAAAATCTCCCATGTTATATATCAGTCATTTACAACCATCTCTTTCTATAGAGCACATCCAATTGTAGTACTTACTTGGTATAACCTGCCTGGGCAAAACTACATGACGTGACGTGTAGCAGGACTCGACCACTCGACGAGGTCAAGATTTTTTGAAATGGAAGTATCATTGAACAAAGTGACACGAGAGAAACAATTACAATTTTGAAGTGGACAGGTCGACGAATAGAGATATGCGTCATCGGTAGGTACTTATATGTATACGCAGTTTTGTATAGCTATTGCGGACGTATGTTGCTTATACAAAAAAAAAAAAAATTCGATGATTTTGACGACAGTAGTTATCTACTTAGTTTACGTTCTAATCTTATAATTTTATGCAATGTGATCATGGTAGTATGTATATGTAAATATTAATGTAGATAGTCTTAACGCATGACCAGATACCAGAAAAATATTTATGAACGGGATGAGTAGTGATTGACAGTATTTTATTATATTAAATATTATGCATACCAAGTATTATATAATCGGATATTCTGTATCCGGATATGCAGTAAAAAAAAATCTACTTACATACCTGTATTATATATATGTATAGTTAGGTACTACAAATACGTTTCGGAGAGTAATCTCTTGTTGAAATTTTCTATACATTATATTATTATAAAACGAAAAACGAAAAATAAATAGGTACTATTAAAAATGTTATATGAACTATAATATAATACAAAAAATTGTTATATAGTATATAGGTATTATAATATGATTTATAGCTTCGAACATACGATGAAGCTCCAATGAAAAGTTTATATCTTTCGACTGTCGACACAGATTAAAATAGTATACTTATATTAAACGGGAAGTGTAGTTCAGGTTTTTTTTAACCAACTTTGACGTTATAAAACTTTTTATAAAGTAAAAATAGGGGTTGTAAATAGGTAGATATATGGTATATAACATATAACATATTATGTTTACTAAATTTATGCATTACGCATTTACGTCTCTGGAACGCGAATGAATTCACTTTGAGGTCGTACTCAAATAAAAAAATATGAATCTGAAATGATATCGAACAATGACACGCGAAAAGTTTTCATATAATACGACAATTACATAAATACAATATAATACCTATTATACTTTCGCCGATTAATACAAACATATTATTATAAGATAATCTTAATTCTTTGTAGTAATTTTTTTTTACACTTAAATTGATTATACTGCACATATAAACAAAATAATAAAACTGCCATTATAATATAGATTATAGATATTACGCTGGTAGTTTTTATATAAAGTACCAATATTATTTATCATTGAACTAACTTGGTTCATCGAAAATTTAATAAAATAAAACACATGTTTACGTATATTTTACCAAACACAATATGCTATTTTGTTGTATACTCTGTTGTATCTACGATATATCATTGCATCGTATTCCGATGGTTAGAAAGGTGTGACTTTTTTGAATTAAAATTCTGCCATAGTTATTCTAATTGTATTTGTTTATCTATATAGTATAATATGTATTTTTAAATTTTTTATCATACAACATCTCTCTCTCTCTCTCTCTCTAATTCCCTTTCTAAAAACATAAATAAATGTACAAATATGTACCATATATTGTCACGATGCGCGCATATACACTTTATATACGATATACATAAACTATATTATGCACAACGCATCAATACACAACGGAATGGAAAATTATTGCGTGCAGAACATCAGTATTATATTATAATATTTATTGGCTCCTATACAAACGATGAGAAACAAGAAAGGAAATAGGTCGGTTTAGGAGTTTTTGTTTTCGAAACGTATTGAGTAAGTTTTTGAAACGGAAAAACAAATATTTATTCCAACTGTATAATATTGCCTGCTGGCTGGCCTATTTTCGCGTTGGAAACTTTTTTCGAACAACGACAGTTTTTAAAGCCGCTCCAAAACGGTCATCATTACTCGCAGAAAGCTAAAAAAAAACTTTTCATTCGAATATAATATAATATTTCTGTTCGTATTATGATTATAATAATATGACGTTTTAATTTCTTCGTATAAATAATGCGTTAACTTAAAAACTTTTCAAACGTCTATGTGAAAAAAAAATTAAATGAAAATATGATAGGAGGTGCACGCGATGACTTTGCAATATTATAACCGTTTTGTTTTTACGATATTTTAGTTATATAATTATAATGTACGGAAAAAAAAAGTTTCTGTACATTAAAATTTATAATGTTACTATAACGCCATCGGTTGGGTCACTTTTAATAAGCTATTTGATTACCATGTTTTTTAAACTACTTATACATCACATTATTCGAAAAAATGAATAGAGTTATTATACGCATATAATATACGACCATGGATGACTCATAACACATTCGGATCTTAATGGATAATGGAAATGACACAATATTATATTGGATATTATAATATATTGTAATATGCATGTACAAATATTACAGTAAGTGATATTCAGTGTGGAGTGATGTTTCACATTGTTCCATGGATGAAAAATTAACATACATATCAGCAGTTGGTATTATATATAATATATGAGTACCTATAGGTTTCAAAACCTATCGATTTGCTCTTAAGATGACAATACATGTGAATCATCATTCGAGGTTCTATAATATGATAATATGCCGGGTATTAAAAAAAAAATGCTCACGACCCTTATTGCATTTCACAAATAACGCCACTGATAACATTTATTTTACTTATAATATGCATACGTATGATACGCACGACCCTTGTCCCTTTGAATTATATTGCGCTCTGGGGTGCCATTTCATTTTTAAAATTGGTCTGCCAAATTTTTATTTGGTCTAAACTTTTTCACTATCTGGTTACAGATATAACAGTAAAACGCAAAGGCACCATTCCAATTTTTACTCGAAATACAACATAAATGTACTTAAAGCTGACTATAATATTAGAGCTCTTCGTATTTCTTATATGAGATTTTCGCTCTTTTCGACCGTAACAGTTGTCTTAAAGAATACTTTTCTGTATTTATTTACAAATCACAGAAAATTGCTTATTTTCAATACTCAATCGATATTTTATTTATAATACGTGTTTTATAATAATTAATAAGAACTATTTTTTTTTTTACACAATTAAGATAGATGTTGAATAATTACAGGATATACGATATAAAGATTAAAATAGACGGCTGCTAATAGATTACACAAATACCGCTCGTAATAACGCGCTACCTTGGACTATAGAGAACAGGATGCATTTGACGCGATGGAGATAGATGATAAACAAAGATACGCACATGAGAAGGCAGATAGCAAAATACCCGAATTTGTAAGTAAAAAGTTATTTTGAACTTTTGAGTTTAATCTAAGAGCTTGAATTACATGAGTATAAAATGTCGTGTTAATATGTACCTGAAAAAATGGGTTTAAAATGTAATATATATTTATAACTGTTGGTTAAGCATTTTTTCTGTTTTCATATTATTGTTTTGTTCATGTAAAATAATAATTATGAATCGTTCCCCTATTATACCGCGATGTCATGGACTGTAATAGATCGAACCACTTTCGCTGCAGCCGGTATGTTAAGCTCATTTTCTAGAAGAATTTGGAAAAACGCCGTTTTTAGATATATACGAACGACGTCTCTGGGGACTCGTATGTACGCGGAGCTAGTCTTTCTGGACCCGACGTCGGTCTTCTCCAAAATCAGCGGAAGACGTGTTTTTTTTTTTTTTTTGAGGATTATTCTTTTTTCTTATTATTACTATTATTATTTTAAAGGCAGTGACTGATGTGACAGTAATCGGTTTGTCGACACACAGGACTTACCCCTCGAGTATTCTATGCAGGAACACACTTTTATGTATATATATATGCGCGTGTGTCATGAAGTCACATCATTCTGCAGCTCTTGTAAAATATCATGTACTTTATATATATATATATGTATTACCTAACGTAAGTCGCCTAGTCTTCCGGTGGCAGATAAGTCATTATTTTTTTCATACAGGCACCCAATATTGGGGGAATCTGGAGGGCAGTTTTCATGTACTATTTCTAAACCGTTTTCGTTGTGCATGTTTCGCATGCAGACTTCACCAATCGATGATGAACCGTGCATAAATTCGAATGTAACTTCGATTAGTTTTGCGTATTTTATTATTTATATGCGTATTAGATTAGTGTATCTTTTTTGTTCAAAGTTTTTGGTCAAACTTAAATCTACATAATATTATTATTGTTATTACCATTTTTTGAATACTATCTTGTCATCGAAATGGCGTGCGTTTATAAACTTAATAAAACACGCAAAGAAGAGAATGCAAATAATAATATGGTGTGACACGTGAAGTGTAAATAAATCGAGTAAACGTTGAAATTGCTCGTTTCGCTACAGTATAATAATACTCGACGACTGAACTTTATGTGTCGTTGAGAGCATCCGATATTATATATTATTATATAGATCAACAGCACTCTCGCTTTTTTCGACCACTTTATCATATTATATTTTTTTGTCAGTTGTCACATGTACAGTATATACAATATATAATAATATTGACTCGACGTTATTCTATAGACGTTGGTCGTTGAATACAATTTAGCGCAGTAGGCACGTCCTATATATATATTATATTCATCATAAGAATATATCTTGATGGAAATGTTTTATAGAAAAACTGAGTATTAAAAAAATTACAGTAAAATGCCTCTGAAATATTTTTGTGGCTACAGTGTGGTAAATATAAGGAAGTAACATTAGTTATTTTATTATCAAAACAGATATTACATCAAACAAACTCGTGTATTTTTAACATGGTACAATATTTTATTAAATTAGCCAACACAATCATCCCATGATTTGGACGCATGATTATACCGAATGGTTATAGTAAAAACAAAACAATAACCTACGCGTTTATAGTGATGTAAATTTATCCAAAGGTCGACTTACTACGTATATTATTTATTATAAAGACACAAGTCCTTGCACCGGTACCGAAGTCAAACCTATAATCGTATGGTTTATATCGTTGCGGTCGTTGCTGTCGTTGCTGATATCATTATTCTAGGATACTTCCACTCCGGTTAAGGATGACCTAGGATTATTGTACCGGGAGTAAAATATGCCTAAGAAAATCTTACTTCCTATTCTTTTGTCCCGGAAAGAATAGCCGGTCCACCGGAACACCAAAATTGTAGTAATTCCTCCGTTGCATTGACGTATACCTATTTATTATTTAAACTGTATGTATATTGCGTAATTGAATACTAGCTGCAGTACGAACACTGTGTACTACTGTCGAGTTGTCATCGTAGGCTGTTCGACTTTATTTATAATATTATTGCTATTGTTATATTCGACAAAATAAATCATAAGATGTACGTATTATGGCCTTTGCGGTCCGTGCATACGTCCATATCCATTATTTGGTGACCGTTGTACATAAATATATTATACAGTTTGCGTTTGTAGTGAATTACATAACTTTGTGCCGATTGAAGTCCGTTGTCTCTGTCAAGTACAGTATATATATTTAATTTAATACTGCCTTTTAGGACCACTGCGTTGTGCAATGTATATGATACATAATATATAGCTGGACCCCGGTACACGACGACGTTGTCGTTTCCACTCTAATTACTTATCTCGTCCAGTTTCTTTTCATCGTCGAATAGCTATCTCTACATCCCTTGTTCTTACCCACACACTACGCTAAGATTAATTTCTGTCTGTTTAATATCATATGCGTTTGTCCGTCGCATTGTATCTGTGGGGGCGTATGCCCAATTTTATTTGACCTAAATCGATGATGGTTGATCCTTTGGATGATAACAATTTTATACCGTACATATATATTATATATGTGGTATTATAATAACAATATTGTGGTGCATTTAATATTATAATAACGTGTTAAGCGCTAAATTTATGTACAAAGAAGCGTACGATCACAGTATTATATTGCTGTTATTTTTTAATTTTTAAACATAATTGTAAAATAATTATTCATCATAGAATTAGGGTGAATATTTTATTATGTTTAAAACGTTTATAGTAAATTTTATATTTTTATATTTGTATTTTTATATTGTTTTTATGATATTTTAATTTTTGAACGAGTTATGTAATATGAGTTTTATATAGGCCAATTCACTGTAATATTAAAGCCAACAACGAAACATTGGTTTAGTTGAACACAAATTTGTTTCAGATTTTCGAAACGCTAACAACATGCTAGGGTGAGAATTTTTTTTAATTTGTCCAATCACATGTATAAACCTACAAATACTAAAATATTTTAGACAATATATGTATACCTATAACATATTTTGAAGTTTTCTAAGGCACGAAAAAACGGAAACATAAACATATTAACAATAGTTTTAAATGTTTCTGCCTATTGCATTTTGTTTATAATTATTAGTTTATAGAAATAAAAAATAATTTAATTTTGAAAAACCAAAACTAAAAATAAGTATTAATTTAAACCGTTCAATACGGTTTAAAATAGTATAGTTCAAAATTATTTCTAATATGAAAATATTCATCAACACTACAGTCAATTTTATTGTTGTGCAATTGTACCTATCCTATTATTGAGATATATTCAATATAATAAACGAGTGGTTGTAAATGTCAATTAATATAGTTAAAAGTGTCTATATGTCATAGAAATTATTTCAAAAATATATCATAGCGCACTCTATAATATATTCATATACAACCCTTGTTTAAACGACTTTATACACACATAAATAATAAATGATTAATAATCGAAAGTTTACCAATTCTTATTAAAACTTTCAAAACTTAAATACCTAATTAAATTAGTTTTAATTGATTGATATTAACGATAATAAATATTTTTAAATACAGACACAATATCACAAATGAGTTCACTGCAGTATGTTGTTCAAACGAACAGAATACATAATATGTATATTTATTTAAAAATAAAATCAAAAACAAGCAATATAATTTTTGAAATTTAATACTGAAGTTTCTGTATATGTGCGTAATGCATACATAGCACTAACAACGATAGTAGTAATAATAATAATAATACACTGCGTCATGGTTCTGTAAGGGTAGTAGGACACTGGAGACGACGGTGTTTGGATAGACATATGTATGCGTATATATACATATATTATTATCACGTATATATCCGGTGGGCGGTGGTGTTTATTTTTCAAAATGTGTGCGACCTTCTTTTCCTTTTTTTCAGAGGGGGGCTCGTTTACTCGCCTTGCACCCCGGGGAACAATTGAAACCAAAAACCTTTTATACCGTTTTGCCAAATATTTGACCGCACCCTCGGGGGCCGGGTGATTTTGTTTATTTATTTTTTATTCTTATATATATATATATATAAGTAAAGCGCAATATTGTGCTGTGCGCGAAATAGCTGAAGTGGTCGATTCTTTCTTTCTCTTTTTTTTTACGAATAACAGAAAAACCAAGGGAATCGCAATCAGAAATCGTTTCGAAACAACATTGTCTCGTATGTGTATGTGCCTATATATAGCCTTACCCCGAGAGATTTGACCCGATTGGCGTTTTCTTTTGCCATAATATAAGGTATACCCTTGTATATAATATATTATATATTATAATAGGGTGGTTCACAACCCCTTGAAGAATACTGTGCCAAATATTAAGTTTGCCGTTCGTTTTCAGAAAACCGAAACGGTGCAAACGAATAATAATATTAATTTATGTAGTTCACATAATTACACTCTACATTCATAATACCTATTCATCGTGTGTTGAATGTTGATAAATGTTAAATACGTTATGAATCACATTCACGGAAACTGAGTAATCATACAATTTAAAAATGTTTATGTGAATTAGATTTTAACTATTAGATTCACACGAAACCAATGTTGACATTTTGAGTGCGAGCAAACAAAAAAACCTTTTATTTCTTTAAATGTGGTTCTTATTTATGCAGAAATAATTATTACTCACGAAACTTTCAAATCGGATAAGAATAAACCACATTTAACTTTATATTCACGTGATTCATCGTGATTCTATTCGTACAGCTCAAATCATATTACATAATTTCAATTATAATATTATATTCTAAGATAACCGGAAAGTTTGTTAACACCTACATGGTTACTAACTCGTTTGGTGATCACGTGCATCTTTTTATCACTAAAAAATAAAAATAACAATACATCACGCCTTATTAAAAATGCATGCATTATAAAATTGTACTCACAGCATTATAAATTATTCGTCAAAGATAACATTCAAAAATTTCGTTATTATTGTAATTAATAATTGGTTAATTGATTTATACAATCATTTAAATTCAAATTAATCGATTTTGATACGTGATCAATCAAGTTGACGTATATTCTCGTATAGATCTGGTATATAGTACATATACCTACTATTAATAATTATTATTTATTAAGTACTTACGTATTACGTGCTATTGATGCATGTTGTATTATAATATATATGTTACGGGCAAAGTAGACTTTCGGCTAATTATTTAGATTGCTCGGTCTATGTATAATTTGCCCAGTGTTTTCGGACAATATATTAAAATACTCTTTTGGCCGTGCAGAATTATACTTTAATCGGTCAATGTATACTTTGTTCGAAGTAAATTGGGCATTGTACCTTAAGTAATAACTTTTTATTTCATCAATTATTGTAGTTTCGAGATTATATTATAATTGTAAAAATAAAAAGTTGATGTGTCGATATGTAGGTATATAACTTTAAATCATAATTTAAACTAGTAGTTCTTAGTTTTAAATTAAATCTAGTTTTAGGTATATTATGCAGTAAGGATAATAATCCGTTATAATAAGTTTAATTGATATAGAGGCTTCGACGATATAAAATTTATACTAAACATTTTATGATTTATAAAAATTGTATAGTTAATTAAGGTAAATAATAGATTCAATTATTAGACTAAATTTTACATATTTTGTATATGTGTTATGTAAAATCAATTATTACCTAAGAACTTAAACATTTGGAAAACTGTTAAATTAAAATTTTAAATTATTTTTATAATAATAATTGCTTTTTTATAGTTGATTAATTTGAACAATTTTATACAAACATGATTTATATTTTATAATTTTTAAACGACTATATGAATCACTGCAGTTTCTAAATATCTTCATATTTATCCGTATAGTATAGTCAGGAAATTTAGTATACGTTGAAAATAATTGTATTTTGGTGAAAACACTAGGTATGTACTATATATAGATAGTAAAGATAGTGCAATAATTATATTTGCTGTGAGTTGCTTTGAACCCATTCCCTACTGAGACCATATACCTATACACACACATACGCAGACACAATATATAAAAGTTTATTATATAAACATATTGCATTGAGTAAATACAAAATATGTGCTCTCGATCAAAATCTCTCGAGTGCCAACGAGAAGTGATTTTTTGTCGTGACATACGACATACCTAATATACATTCGACACAACTGCTTGTTTGAAGGGATTTATCATTGGTGTTGTATTTTTGTACATCATATTATTTTGTTTTAGACAAACCTAATAATATTATATTATATAGGTACCTATCCAAATATAGTAAATAGCTCAGATATGGTTTTTGTTGTTGATAAAAGTATCTTTTTCAGAAATTGATTTAATTCATTGGGGTATTTATTATATTAATAACATTCGTCTTTTAAAATGTATCATTTGATTGAACAAATTAAATAATTTAAAACTAGTTCATTGAATAGATAAATATATAATGTTGCTATCGAAGAGGAAAAATAAATTGATGAAAAAACAACAATGAGTCTATAATAATAATATATCACATTTTTGACCGGTCATATAAAGACTCGCAAAGATTTATGGTATCGTGGATTTTGTTTCGTATTTTTACTCGTTGAGCAAACGAGTTATATCTGTTATGGGGAAAATTGAAAATGTCATGGTCTACAAATACCTATGTATAAAATATTTAACCTGAACACAGAGCATCGTATGTGGTACGTATCCAATGCATCTAACACAACTGCTATAAAATACAACGCGCGATCCGTCCATTTCATTGCAGACCTGTCAAAATAATTATACATTTCACTGTCTAATTATTTATACATCATTCCTAACGGTTAATTTAGTGACTAGTAAGCGAATTATAATTTTATATACATAACATTATTCTATATCTGATTATGATAAATGAACTTATTCGTATTCGCGGAAATAAACATGCATGGCTACACAAATATAATATGTAGACCAAATTTAAAAATGAATTAAGCAATAATCAATTATTTTTTTTTTACGTTTATCGGTTCTCTAAATAAATATTTTTCAAACGTGCAGACTTTTTAATATTACTTTTGATTTTTAATAGATAAATAAAAACTATATATCTATATGCGCAAATGAACTTCAGCACCGTCAGCTTGCCCAATTAAACGCAAAACTTTATACGTATTTTTATACATGACTGTATCAAAACGATATAAAGAGGCTATCATTTAATATATTATTATACAGGGTTATTCAACACGGTTTATCCGGTTTTAGATTATTGTTTTATGATATAAGTTTTTAGATATAAAGTGATAATTTTATAATTCATATATTTAATAACATTTTTTTTTTTATTTCTGAATTCTACAATCTGTAAATATATATTTTTTTTGTACTTGAGGATTTCATAAAATAATAATATTATAAATTTCATTAATTTATGATCCATGAAGATGTTGTGTATAACTCGTATGACTTTATAGTTTATTATTACATTTTACGAACAATAT
>VUJU01001077.1:0-45978 GCA_009835225.1 Aphis craccivora
CGTACTGGGCCGGACAAAAGGTCAGTTCAACCACGACGGAAAAAGTCCGATGATAACAGCCAGAAAATAAGGTACTGACTACTGGTACATAATAATGTCCACTTTTCCACTTCTCTGTTTTTCTGTTAGTGCGTTATGCGCATACTCATAAAATATTTAAAAAAACATAATATCATGATAATCAGGTACCTATACTAATGCATTTGTTATTTGGGTGATACCACAATGCTTATTTTTTTATTTATGGGATAGAGATCTAATTTTTGTGCGTAAATTCGTTTAACGTCATTCTGATTCCAAATAAACCATTTTTTTTTTTGTGTATGCTTTTTTAAAAATTATTTCACCTGTAGATTTTTTATTTGTTTATTATGCTATTGTAATAAAAACAAATAAATTAATAGGAACTGTAAAAATCCAGAATGCAGACTAAATGGTTTTATTATAAATTATTATTGTTTTCGTTGTCGGCTTGTTTATTAAATGTATTAAACGTTTATAGATTTTCGATTTACATATAGGTATATAGCCTGCAGTACCTAATACCTATACTGTCAGTATATCTATAACATCGATATCGATAGTTTCAAAATTTAAGATTTAATGTTTTTATTTGAAACCTCTTGTATGAACTATGAAGTATGCACCGATCACTTAAATAGTTAAATGGATGTAAAGAGGTTGTTTTTTATGTATTAAAATATTCTGTCGGACAATAGAGTCAGTTTCACTACTGCAATTTTATGGAAATACATGGTAAATAATTTTTTTTTTTAATTTAAGTTAATTTTTCAAATTTTTTTATTCATTTTTATAACTAGTTCATGTACATTTTTGGTCACTTTTTTTAAAAATAAATATGCTTTTTTTACATTTTTGAAACAATCATGTAGTGTTTTTTTTGTTACTTATTATGCTTTAAAATTCGAGCCCTATATACATCACCAATGATAATATTATATTATTATTTATTATTTTAGTTACAGTACCTATTTAATACTTATAATTTATGAGAAATATTATATTACATTTTAAAAACTTAAGTTATAAAAAGTGGGTAAGTGGGTACCGTTCTGCTGTACATCAGGTGCCGTGTGGATCACTATTTTATATTATAGGAGGGTTAAATTTGAATCCAATGATAATTATCATTGTATACAAAAAACGATTTTGAACGAAGATGATTTGTCAGCCTAGGATATCATTTCGAATGGTTGGTGAAAAAGGTGGTTTATGTTTTAATGGCCAGAATACACCAAAATTTAAGTTATTTTATAATTTTTGTAAGCTAAACTTATGAAAAATCTTTTATTAAATTTTCAACTCTTAGCTACTTATACAAACATTTTTATGAATTATATCTACAAAATACTTTGCAAATATTCATGATTTTGACGAATTTTTGTCAATATTTAAACTTCAAATGCTAATAAAAAAAAATTGTGCTTATGTATTCTTATAATTTTTTAATCGCTATAAGAATAAGTTATGAGGAACTTTGTATTAAATTTTCAAGTATTTTGATTGGGCCAAAAAAATTTTATCGACACTTCAAAAAAAATTTTTTTGCAAAATTGTAAATTTCAGTTGTCTATAAATAGCTCAAAAAAAGTCAAAATATTTTGAAAATTAAATCACGTAAATAAAACACCAATCTAAATAACTGGTAAAATATTTGAAATCATAAAAATATGAGGATAAATCGTTATCGTTACGCTATTTCCTAAAAATTTAAAATTCAAACGCACTTAAAATTGTTCCTATAATGATGCTACGAGTTTTCTCTATAGCTACTCGAAGGAAAACTTATGGAAAACATAGTGTTGTATTTTTAATCCTTAATTATAAACACAAAAAATTTTATGATTTTTCAACTTCAAAATTACTTGCAAATTGTCGCGTTTTCGACAGATTTCGTAAAAAATTGAGCTATAAACGCTTATAAAAAAAAAATTTTGACTAGCGATTTTTAATTTTTTTTTAACCGCAATTAGAACAACTCATAAGGAACCTTGTATTAAATTTTCAAAATTTTTTGGACATTCAAAATTTTTTTAACGACTCTTCAAAAAAAATTTCTCAAAAAAATCGAAAATTTCTGTGGTCTATAAATAACTCAAAAAAAGGCAAAAATTTTTGAAAATGTTACTGTATATTGATAACACTGACATTAACATTTGGTGAAAATTTCAAGTATTTATAGTGATTAGTTTTTGAATTACAACCATATAAATAAATCGATTTGGTCGAAAACTGGTTTTGCGTAAAAATTCCCGTTTTTCCTTAATTTTTTTTTGGTTTTTACCGGAGATTTTGAAAACTATTGGGAAATTCAAAAAATGACCTCCTCAATGCACCAACTAGATTCATTTTGCTATCGGAAACCATCCCCATAGTTTGAAATTGAAGCATTATTTCGACAGTTTCTCGTGTACACAGACACAAAAAAAAAAAAAAAACACACAACATTGTAAAATCTATATATTCATCGCTCCGCTCAGAATCTAAAATTAAAATATTTGTACATTTTTTTACTACAAAATACTTAAAATTTCTAACTTTCGTGATTTTGAAAAATTTTATTAAAAAATCAATAATTTTTCAGTTATAAATATTAAATACCTAGATCAAAAAAGGTGAAAATAATTTTAAACCACATATAGCAATCTATAAAAAAAAAAACCATTTATCTTACATAATTTTAAGTTTCAGCAATTATTAGTTTTCGAATTTTAACAAAACAAAGAAATTAAAGTAGTTGAAAAACCTTTTATCTAACCTAAAATTTTGGTTTTCCCTTAATTAGTTGTTTGTTTTTCTCATTTATAAATAAAATTACGATAAAAGAATTTTTTATTTTAACCGCTATTCAGTATAAACTAGATCCAATTTTCTATCAAAACGACCGTCAAAGTTGAAAATCGAAGCATATTTATAATTATCACTTATTAGTTATTATAGTGTTTAGAGACACAAATAAGAATAGGTAGGTAGTCTAAAGACCTGCACGGGCAGGGCTTACCCAGCCCGGCCCGGACGGGCTTTAGGCCGGGCCGGGTTCTATAAAATGCAAGACGGGCCGGCCGGACCTCTATTAGGACAAAAGTTACGGATCCGGACCGGGCCGGACTTTCCCTAAATCGAAGGCGAGCCGGGCCGGGCTTCTACATTAGAAATTCACCAAAATACTAATAAAATATTTTATTCAATCACTGATTGATGGCAAGATAGACGCACCTCGTTTATTGGAACGACTAAGCATTCGTATCCCTGGTAATACCCGTAATAAAGATTTTTTTTATGTACCTTTAGGCCGAAGCAATTTTGCAAAAAACGCACCTATAACAAGAATGATGTCCATATTTAATAAAAAACAATAATTTCGTACCTAGACTCACACATCACACTAGCTTTTAATTTTAACACACAAATTATTACTATATTTACTTATATTTGTTATCCATAATACTCTATTTTGTATCTTTATCCATACTGTTATAAAAGCCGTTTGACGTTAATTAGTATATATTATATATATATATATACAAATAAATAAATAAATAAATACGGTAAAAAATAAAGTACGGTATTTTTTGTTTAATATTTTTAGGGGGGATGTAACTTCAATTTATTTTTTTTCGGGAGAGGTGCTAAGCTCCCGTACGCCAGACTTTTTGTATTAAATGTGTTAAATATCTTGGCCGAGCAGTTTTTAAAAATACGAACCAAACGTACATGGTTCGGCTTCCTCACCAAATGGAAAATACTATTCCCGGACCAGGCCGGACTGTCAAAAAATATTGTCGGGCCCGATCGGGCCAGGCTTACTCACAATAAACAATTCCCAGGCCGGGCCGGGTTGTCAAAAAAAATTGCCCGGCTGTAAATTATCGGCCCGTGCAGACCTATAGACTATAGGTACATTTATAATTAATAAAATGAGGAAATTACAAAATTGAAAAATAGAATATCGTGTTGTATATTTTTAAAACAGATAAAAATCGAGACAATAATAAACATATGCATTTAAACATCATTCCGTTTACTTAAAAATGTATAAGAATTAAGCATTTATCATTATATTATACTGTTTAAAATGGATGTGTCGTAAATTATCATAAACATTCAATAATTTTATTTTGAATCAAGTCTAACTACTAAATAATACAGAATAAAAAATCATGCCATAATACTCGCATACAATCGTTTAATGAACAGAAACAAGGCGAACAGACAATCAACCCTATACGAACAAATAATGTAAACAAACATAAACAATAAACCGAACGCTATCGTTATTGGTTTACTCGAATATAACAATAATATGCATACATTAGACTGTATAATACGACATCCGCCCACAGCGCGCTGACTCCGAGGAAAAAAAATTAAGGGACTCGACAGTGGGTGGAACGATAATAAAACCAATTGCAGAAACAGCCGTGGATGCATAATAATACTATTCAAGACCTTAAAAATGCATTAAGACATTAGGTATAAAATATATCCTTAGCAAGCGATTCACGCAGGTTGTTATAATAATATACGTATATATATAATATGTAAAATATGACAACGGCACACGACTGAAAAAACTGTTTCGTTTGTTTTTCGTTTTCTATTTGTGGTAGGGATGCAAAGCGATTATTATTGTGGTGAACGCATATTGTTCTCTTGCACGTCTTATACACGAAGAACGATTCAAAATTGTCGTTGATAATAATATAGTCGTCAGTATACCAATATACGCCGTGCGGCACATCCCAGCTCTTGTACACAAACATTTGTTAACGAATCATGAAAAATATATTATAGTGCGTACACTTGACCGACTATTTGTAGGCGTGCTCCAATATAGTTTTCAGTTATTAATATTTCCCATTCGAAAGTCAATAAAGTTGTCTGTTACAGTGTTCTTTATTTATTTTGGAGTCTACGCAAAAACTATATATTCCAAGGCATACTGCACATACAATAATTGACGACCACTGCAACGCCGTTTGAATATCCAATAATAATTGGTAGGTGAATATCATCATTGAGTATTTAAAAAACCACATATATATTAGTATATGTTTATATTATATACTTGAATTTCAAATGGCGATCAAATCGAGCTGATTGACAATAGAGACTAGTCGTGCGTCACTCTATCGATCTGTCATAATTACATATCACATTTTAATATTTCATACCCCTAATAATATGCGTTGTAAGTACTAAAGTACGAGTACCTACTACAGCGTATAAGTATATACCGCCAAACTACAGGTAAACTTGGACTTTGGAGTTAAGTATCTAACTTAACAAATGGATTTAATTTTCCCCGCTTTTATTGCATGTTATCATACTTAAACATCGTCGTATACATTCATATATACTATATATAAACATATACTTTATGCATAACATTCTCAACAAAATAAAATTAGTTTGGGATTTTTCATTTTAAGTACCAAAGTATGCGTTTGTATAGCGTGTTAAACACAATTATGATTCTTTACTATTATTATAGTAGGTATCACATAAATTTTAATTTTAAATAAATGTTATTACGATTGTTATAAACTCCGTACATGCAGTGAATGCAATAAACACTTATAAAAAAAAAATTAATGTAAGTTATCGCTAATATTCAACATTGAAGTATATTTGTATATTGATGTATATATTTTATAAGAACACCATACACTAGTGACACGGAAAAGAACCATGCGGTTAAAGAAATACTCGAAAAGTCAAAACGCAAAAATTGCACATAATAATTATCGCCAAATCACAAAGTACACAAAGTGTATATACCTAAAGTGTATATGATAGACAAAAAAATTTTAATTTAAATTGATTCACGAAGTTTTGTTGCGCAGCCAACGTATTTATGCGCAAATTATTATAAATATTTACATGACAATATATTATGTCTATGAAAAACCATAGCAGAATTTTTAAGTATAATTTATGATTGTATATTTTAAATTCTGAAAGAAGTGATGAATGTATTGATTCTACGAGTACATTATTGATGTGTCATGTGTTTGTTTTTTTTTAGTATCTGTATACTTGCATAACTTATTGAAATAATACTTTAATTTCAAACTTCAGGGGTGTTTTCCGATGGCAAATTGAATATCTTTGGTGCATTATAGACATCAAAAGTAAGAATTTTCAAAAAAATCGATTTTTTTATTTGATTATAACTCAAAAATTGGGTGATCTACTTTTCCGCCAAAATCGACCTTTCCGTTTACCGCCAGTATAAAAATATATATTTCCTTTCCTGCTACCACAAATTTGGCGGTCACAAAAGTATCACAAAGGCATCCACAAAAGGAAATATATATTTTTGTACTGGCGGTTAACGGAAAGGTCAATTTTGGCGGATAACGGTGACGCCCCAAAAACTAATCACTGTAAATACTTGCAATTTTCACCAAATGTTTATATTAGTGTTATCTATATACCTTTACAGTATACAGTGACATTTTCAAAATATTCTTAAATATAAAATATATATTTTTTTAATTTGAGCTATTTATAGACAACTAAAACATAAACCATCTTTTTCACCGTCCAATTAAAAATATATCATAATTCCTTTTTTGACAAATCATCTCCGTTCAGAATCGTTTTTGGTATAAGTACAGTGATACCTAAGTTATCGTTGGATTCAAATTTAACACTCCTATAATATATATGATAGTGATCCACACGGCACCTAATGCTCAGCTTACTTGACCAAGCTTTTTTTTTTAATTTGTATTATTGTACATCATACAGCTTTTGTACTTACTGATTATGTGATGTACGTTATAAGTCATCGCATATTCGTATGAACATAACTATTATTGTAACACTAACGTGTTTTAATTTTTAAATCAAAACGTGAGCTTTTAATTGTATGAAAATAAGCAATTTCTCTCAGAAAGGTATAATATGTCAATGGCTTAAAAATATTTTGGTTACAATATGTTTTATACTTTACTCTTGATGAATTATGATTTATCCCACCCCCGCAGTAGATTAACGAAATTACTTTTTTTTAGATAATTCTATAAAATACAGTAAATAGGTACAATATAATAAAAAAATAATAATGATTATTTTAAAAATTGTTTTACGTTCCCAATTTATTAAAATTATCAATGGATTATTAATGGATTACAATAAACAAAGATTTATGTTAGGTATACAACATCAAAAAGATATAAATCAAAATAAATATTTTAAAAAAATACATGTGAATTCGCAGGAAAATATTATATAAATTTTATATAATAATATCAGAAACAATAATATACATAAAGGCAAAACGTGAAAGATTCGTAGCTATATATATTTATTCATAATGTTTTAAAAATTGTGTTCTGACTTTAGTACTATACATAATATAATATAAACTATTTGAAAAACTACGTAAACAGTAAACATTTGAAATTGAAACTTTGTCTGAACAAGTAAAATATATGACCCTGTCATTATTTGATGACACACTGTTTACGTGTGTACCTATATCATATTAAAGTCTTTATATATTTACTTCGGTTTTTGATAGAACGTATAAATAAATGTTGATAGAATATATTTATATGCATTTAGATAGAAATATTACGCTCGGAAAACGGTAAAAGAACAATTTTGTGCATTTCGAATTTACAAAACATGGTCATGGGCAAAGATAGGTTAGGTAATAAATTTAATTCATTACGTATAATTTAGATATATTTATTGCAATACTGTAATAATAACGTTATAATATTATGCGTATTATATTATATGTATTTACTATTTATAGTATAGTAATCACTAATAATATTAACCACTTATAACTTTCGTCAATTTAGTATGCTTATTGAATTTTTCGACGTCGGATAGGCGCGATATAAGCCAACACGTGTATTATTATAATAGGCTTTAGGATTTTTCATAAAAATAAAAATAGCTAAATTTTTATGATTATTATTATTAAACTTATGGACATTAACAGGAACTGCACTTCCGTGTGGATTCGGCAAATGCTTTTTCGAAGAGTGGTGAACATTTTTCCCTGGGCGTTTCGTCTTTCAGCCCGAACGCTCCCTAAAAATAATAAAATGGCATGAATACAAATGAATAAAAGAATACTATCTAAATTATACATTATATTATACACATGCATGTGTAGATAGGCTCGTGTTTAAAATGCATTAGAGGGAGCCATTATACCGGGTGTCATTTTTTATTTTTATTTTTAATTTAAGGGGAGCAGCATACTAACCATCACTAATGATATTATTAATTTTAATCATTCGTTTTGTCATGGTACTAAAAAAATTGAGAACCAATGCTCTATATAATCTAATTGTGTTTACATAGTGATATAATCTATACTCTATATAGTATCAAAATCATATCGTATAAATATATAATTATTTCATGTAAATATTGTAACAGCTCACCGAATATTTGGAACGTTCTTTGATCATTCTAGCCAATGCCTGAAACGCTTCTTCCACATTGACGTCCATCTTACACGAAACTTCAAAAAACGGCATATCGTAGCATTCCGCTATCTATAAAAAATAAATAATAATGTAATACAATACGTAGTGTGAAGTATTATAGCCTATAGGTACAGTATAACGCGTAATAGATATAATATTTGTGTGCATAATATTATTGCGCATTGTGCTGTACCGATTAATAAATTTAGTTTCAAAGTTGATCGTAAAATTCAGAAAAATATGTTTAGGTTTACAATTTAGCATATAATATTTGTTACATTCTCTGAAATCTGAATGCTCACTTTTTCTCCGTCTGCTTTGTCCACGGCTCTCACTGTCTCGTTGTCACATTTGTTACCTGCCAAAACTTTAATAACATCCGGCGAAGCGTTCTAAACATATATGATATATTATATTTTATGATTGTATGTAATTATAACATAATTTACATTGTAATATTGCTGTTATTATAATTATTAATAATGACACTTAAAAATATACCTGTATTAATTGAACCATCAGGTTATCGTTTACGAGTATTATACTATTATTAAACAGTGCATTAAAACTCACCTCTTGAATATTCTTCAACCAATACGTCAAATGGTCGAATGAATCCAAATTTGTGACGTCATATACAAGTAATATACCCATTGCGCCTCGATAGTAGGCCGTAGTTAGTGTTCGAAAACGCTCTTGCCCGGCAGTATCCCTGAAATATGTTATTATTTATTAATATATTAAAACGTATTATAATTAATTACGTTGGTATTTTTAATCTCATAATAATGAATCGCAGATTATTTTATAGCTTTATACGCTGGCTACAATAATATTATATTAAAATAACGAAATTCTTTTTTATTAAAAAAAAAAACAAAAAACCAAATCCAAAAATCTTTACAATCTTCACATAGAACTATAGAAGAATAAGTAAATTATATCATAAAATATATTTATTTTTTCTGAATTATATTAGGAGGAAAACTTAAAAACTTATCCATTGACGGAACCCGATGGGATTATTTTTAGATTTTAATATTTTGTTAACTTTAAATTTTTTTTTTTTATTATTACTTTTGTTACATACAGCGTATCTGTGCATTTACTGTAGAACGTAATCTCTACACCATTTTAGTTTCAAGTGATGTATTGGATTTAGGTATAAAAAGTAAATTTGACGAAAGTATGGAAACCATCTTTAGGTGTAGGTACTAGTAAATCTTAATAACATATATTTTTAAGCACATCTCTAAATAATTTGTACATTAACAAGCAATTTAAACATGGATTAGTTTATAATATAATGCATGTTTTTTTCTAAGAAACCTTATATAACCGACAATTAATTCACTTTATTATGATAAGTAATTATTTATCAGTTTTAATTTTTTTTTAAACAAAAATTCATCAATATATAATATTATTAACTATAATTGATTTTTGAAATCAAACTTTTAAAAATACTTATTTATTTCTGAATATATTATATATAGGTAGATACTTACAAAACGTTGTTGTCAATTTAACTGTACTTAAGTAGAGCGTTGAAAGCCCTATTATGAACCATTAAACGTAGTACTAAAAGTTTCAGATATGCCCATTATTTCCGTAATTTGTATTTTTTTATTTGTCAGACCTCTCCCCGAATACGGTGTGGTTATTTGTTTCATCAGGCCAACCTCGTCTCGAATATGTTTGAAATAGATTTTTAGATTATAATTCTATCATTCTCAATAGGTACCACGTCACCCACTATTTTAATATTCATCTATCTGTGAAGTCCTCCATATCCAAATTCTGTCCTTGCAACGCTTCGAAAGTGACTAAGAGTTCATTAACTTCTTTTTAAGGGGATATATGAACGCTCCAGACTTGCTAGAAAGAGTCTCTTTTAAAATTTCCTCATTTTCAACCTGTCTATTAAGTTAACATTATAATAGCAAAACAACCATTTATTCGACATTTTTTTCAAGGGCTTTCGACAGATTAAATATAGTGTTTAAAGTCAATACTATTGTAATGTAAATACTCTGTATTTTTGTTTGATATTGTACTATTTAAATATTTTTCATGATGATGACTTCAAAAAAAAAAATGTACAACGATGTTACGAGAGAATGAGTAGTTACAAATCTTTAAAAAAAAATAGTATAATAAATACGCTTTTATTACATCCGTTCGGCTGTAAATATTATTATTTCAAAATATATCGGATTCAATGCAAATAAAACTTATTTAAACTTTTTTAGATATCGTTTTAACAACGGTAATAAATTTTATTGCACTGTCTTGTACAATTTTATATTATATTATACATCATAAATCCTTAGAAATAGGAATATCTTCCATTTATAATACCTTTTATAATAAATGTATACCTAGAATTACCTACCTACTTAATATTTTGTAGAGTTTTGTTGAATTGTTGTTACCTATACCTAATTTGTATTTGGTACATCAATTACATTACATTTTACTAGCTATATTTATAAGTCATTGTCGTTGAGCTAATTCATTTTGCTTCTTTTTATTGATGTTTCATAAAACAGTCATATTGTTCTATTATCGTATTATACCTACATTAAAATATGTAGGTATATGCTAAAATGTTTTGATTACGTTAATTGATGAGTAGGTTTTTTTTCATTTTTATTTTTTACAGTACATAAAACAAATCTTATAATATGTTTCAATGATTATTTTATAGCAGATTTTCTAACACGTCATAAAAACTAATTGAATCATTTTTTATGAAAATATCCATCCAAATCATTCATTTTGTAAACATGAAAATTAGAATTTGGCTTAGTACTATCGAAAGATCAAACAATTTAACTACATAAAAATCATACACGATTATTTAATATACTTGAGACCTTTATGTGTATACTTAAAGTATGATAATATAATATTATTAATTAATATTTGAAAACTTAAAATGTCAGGACATCGTAATTTGTCAATTAATAATAATTGAAAAAAAAATCATCCATCCAAGCGAGACAAAATTGTATTGACTTTATGTCATATTTTGTAGTTTGTACACATCATGACGTTAATTGATCGAGCTATGTTATAAGTTTAATCTTTTCAGTTATAATAATATTATTGAATATAAATTAAATATTGCGTCGCGACTGTTTCCCTTTGGTAATTTCCATTTTAAATCAATCGATTTATAATCAGTTATTTTTTTTATCCAGTCATTTTCTATAAAATATTAAGTTAAAGTATTTTTTATATTTAAGTAAATTATATTTGATGCCTCGAAAATATATTTTCTTAAGCGATATCTTATAAAATATAAGTTAAATTTATTTTAAAATAATTCAATTTTTTCAAAAAAATATATTTCACACATATATGGAAAATATCAAACAGCACTTCTGTTGGCATTTTTATTTGGACTTATGACTATATAAGTATCTATTTTATAATATTACGTAACAACTAACGATATGATAGTATATAGATATATTTATTTTTTTCAAATACCTAATATTGCTAGTAAGTACCTAATACCATGTACCACCTATATAACACACAGTCTATGAAATAAAAATACATTCGTCAAAACAGTAAACAACTGTAATGGGTATAACTGGTAAATGGTCATGTAACAAGTAGGTATAAGTATTAAGTATACACCATGTGCACGCAAAAAAGAATAGTATAATAATTCATAAGATAAATATAATAACCGTACCTATCGTTATTATTACAAGGTTTGATTTTATTTGTTCAGTATTAAATCGTATATTTTTGTGTATTCAGCACAATTTCCATATTTTACTAAGAATTGTAATTTAAGTTGAATTCGCATATAAGAATAAAAAAGAAATAATTTTAAATGACATGGGTGTATTTGAAAAAAAAACAATACTAATCCACACTGCGACATTCTACAGACATATTACATACTATAATTATTTCACAGTTGCACAGTTTATTTAGTCCGTTCAAAATCAAGCGACTTAAATTTTAGATAGATACTTATTATGAAAATTAGTTTTAAATGTTTTAAAATATTATTAAGGTAGCTGCAGTTATTTTCTATTGTATTTATTGGTATTTTGGTTTGAGTTTTCGTCAAAAAATGACTATTTATCAAGAATTTCTTAAAAGAAATGTTGTATCAATATTACCTATAGTTAGATTAGGTTAAAGACAGTTCATTTAATTACAGATATTAATTGTAGCTATTTTAAATACTCATATCGTTATAAAATGTATTACATATGCAATGGCTTACCATATTTGTAACTTAACTGGTTTTTCGTCCAATTGAATTATCTTCTGTTTGTAATCGACTCCTGAAATCCAAAACGGAAGTAAATATTATTATTGTTGTCATCCAATCATCCTATAAAGTATTATGAGTAAAGTTATAACAAACAGATATATTATATGTATTATTGTTTTATGACATTCTCTAAAACGCCTCTACATTGACATTTTACTAGTCATCGCCTTATGGTATATAAATAAAACATGCTGCTGTGTAACGATGTTAACTCATATGATTTTATTCCTTTTAACCGTTTGATTTGTTTGGGCCTTGGGTACACATTGTAAAGTAACCACGCGCGACAACCACCAATTTAATGATAATTGTACAAGAAACACGTCGCAGAAAATTTTATTGTGACTAAAAAGAAAATAATCATCGCGTAAAGCTTGTACACGAGCTTTAAATTTCCGGTTGTTCTAATATTCCGTAGTTTCGGAACACGTATATAAGTACCAATGTTATATATCAGATTCAATTAAGAGAAAAAAATACTGTGTTACGTCTTGTGACACAATTTCTCTATTTGATTGTAATATTCATAATTTATTTAAATTTATTTAATAAGAGTAATATAACTCGTGCATGACGAATACGTTTTATATCATATTATAGTTATTATAACAATAATAATTTTATATGAATAACAATCATTATCTTTTATCCACCATACTGTCATATGCTGATATAAGGATTATGCATCAAGAGCTATATAATAAATTCATACAAATTATATATCTAATGTTAGATAATCCCAAGTACGAATTTATTAAGTAAATAATTAAAACAATTTGTAATCAATATTTTTACGACATGAAAAAAAAGGTAAATATCTTATATGTTCTGCATGTATAAGTATAATAATACACCATTATATGATGTAATATAGAAGTGGCGATAATTTAATGCGATTTTAAAATTTGAACTATACCGACATTTTTCTTCTATAGTATTTATGATATAATTTGGATTAATATGGAATTAAATTAAATTAAATCGTTAAATATGTATACTATAATTATAGTTCACTATGTATACATACAGAGCTTTTCTCCGTGTTTGTCTTCGTTATAGGTGCTCGTTATTCTTACCCTCCTACTCATCTATACATAAAACATAGCTATTAGAATAGTTAATAGGATTTATAGTAATAAATTCAACTTTTAAAATATTTATATAATTATCTCTTTAAATTGAACCTTTCTCAAAATTGTAAGAAACACGAGAAAAACATTTTTTTTTCAATTATTTTTATTTTGAGTTCAGCTTTAACCAAATACAAAACATCATTTGTTTTACTAATTTCACTGTGGGGCTTTATTGTACAATAACCTTTTATCAAAAATCATACTTTGAAAATATATAAAAAAAAAATATATTAAATGGGCCAAATACAGTGAAACACTCTGTATACATATATAAATATTTATATCAACCGAAAGTTTAGTTGATGTACACAGCAAAAGCAACCACATAATGTATTACCATATTATCTAATAATATAGGATACATCCTTTGGTGAAATCCCCGACGGGATGTTGGTCGAATTATGTTAGGTTTCGACTTTCGCACGAAGAAACCTAATTTCAACGATACATGGTATACATAGTAGATATCTATATATTCTATATAATATTCATATTAATAAATATCCATCATTTTATAAATATATATATGGTTGTTTGTCCCTTTATGCTGCATTAATCATAAAATATCGCATTCGTTCGCGTGAAAAATATATTTTGCCTATGTATAATATATACATAGTGTAATCGATGAATTTAATACTTTTCTATCTGAAATTTAGCTATGTAGAATTTATTTTTATTTAGTCATATGCGACATAAAATGCGTATATACAACTGCAAAATATGTCTTATACCTATCATTTATACGTATATTATAGTACCTACATTGATACTTATCACTAGGACTTGGATTTAAATGTCCTTTCAAAAAATGCATTATTTATTAAATAAATTCAAATTATATTTAAAAATTAAATAACATTTGAATTTCACTGTACCTACAAAAAGTATTTCTTTAATGTTTTTAGAATTTAAATGATCGATGGGTGTGACATAAAAATAAATTTCAGCCTTGTCTAATTTAAAACCAGATTACCCCTGATTTAACGTTCAAAATGAAAATAATTTATACTACGTAGTACCTACTATACTATTTTATATAGTATTTATATTTCAATGAGATCAATTTTTAGAAATAATACGAGAAATAGGTCAAAAATATCCTAAGAAATTAAAAAATGCATTGAAAAAGTAAAAAAATGTCCTAAAAAGTATAAAATCCGTTAAAAATGCAATAAAATGCAAAAAATATCCCAAAACATTGTTGTGATTAGAACATGGAGTACTTGAAACATATTTATAGCTTGAAAAGCACCATGTAAGACATCTAAAAAAAAAAAGATGCAAATGCATTGAAATCCGAATCCTGCTTATCACGAAACCGTTCAGACTCTTCCCATCATACCTGCATATTATCTACTTATAGGTGGTAAGTACTTAGTACATATACTATATGTTACACGAATATTAAAATAGTATCTTGATTTTTAAAATTATATTTATTTTAATAGTAATACTTAATTAGTCAAAAAGGATTCCGTTACATCAATCGATCGCATTTCTCTGGGCCATATGGCGATAAATAATATTTTAATCCTATATTTATGTGGTGGTCAACGGTAGGGGTTAAATCGCATGTAAACATTATTGTAAACACTTGAAAAAATTTAATATTATAAACATACAAAGCTTATAACCTACGTCTACGTTTACGTATAATATATAATGGAATGGAACTTGGAAGTACTAATGTTTATTATTGCTACACGCTAAAAATATATTATGTAATTATACGCCCGATTTTATTAAGCATGTTTTAATATATTATTGTTTAAAGTGTTACCCGGTTACCGTGGAGTATGTGCATTATAATATAATGTATAATAGGTACGTATTTATTCACATCATATATTGGGTTTTAGGTATAGAGTACCTAGGTTACCGCGAGAACATTTAAAACTTACGTACAAAGGTCACCGTTAATGAATTTAATGACGTGCTGGTTGTTAGTAAATAGGACGCGAAGTTTGCACACTGATGGCATATTTTGAAGATACTTAAATTTTTTTCTGCAGACAGCAAATAATGTATATCTATTATTATTATTGAGAGTCCTCCGTGGGTTTTTAACAGTGTGTGAAGTTATGAATATGAATTTATATTCGTATACGTTAAACGTAAATAGGAGTGGTTGACTAGGAGAAAATAAGCATTTCCTGAATAATCAATAATATCATTATTTATTTAATTAAATTTTTATTATTTAGCTTTAATTATTATTTAATTTATGATTTATTATTTTATACTGTGACATTATGCTTGCAACATTTTCTTATAAAAATGAGATACCTAGATTGTGTGGAGTACTGGGGTAAAATCTTCACTTATATTATAATTGTGTAATTGATTTGGCTAAAATAAATAAATAAATTCTTACATGAATTTTTGAACTCTGTGCGTATGTAATACCCGAAGGAGATACAGACATACATTTACGTAACTGATAAAATAAAATACACAGGAATGCACATACATACACATGCAGCACACAATACTGCATCACTGCATAAATTGAAACATCTGAGAGACATTTGAGAAATTAAATTTCTAGCTTGCAGTATTATAAAACGAATATAAAATAATATAAATATTATATGCGTGTTATACATGTTAAAGATCAAGATCGTCGTAATAGAAAATCAAGCATTTTAGTACCTAAAAAATATGTTACTACATGTATAAGTATAGATTCAATTAATTTTGATCGGTAGGCAATTTACTAACCTTTCTGTGGGGGGGATATAATAATATATTTTTTAAACACGTATAATTTATACAAACTATGTCGTACAACGGGCATTATAATATATACCTACCTAATATTATCCGAAAAAAATTTCGAAATTCTCGCAACAAGCCCGTCAAGTCCGGTCACCTGTTCACAAATAATAAAACTTACCTATGGTCGATATGTACGTGTCGTAATACGTCTCGTCGCAGAACCTGTGCATCAGACATGTTTTGCCGACGTTCGAGTCGCCCAGCACGAGCACCTTGTACGATTCGCCGGCGTTCATGTCACGGCATAGCCCTCGAGACACACACTGATCGGCGACGGCGGTGGTGGCGTGTGTGTACACGTCGTCGTCCCTTATTTGCGCCGTCGGTAGTCGCAATCGGTCGATTATTGTATCGGAAAACGCAAGACATCGATGTCTCAGAGCAGTGTATATATGATAACATACTACCTATACACATTATCGCGGTGCACTCACCGAAAAAGCTCGATTGTCGTGCTCGAGAGTCCGCCCACGCCGCCCTCCGCCCCGTATAACGGACCATATTATACACCGACGACTAGAACCCCTCTCGCCGCCGCAAACGATGACTCACCCGATGAATATCGATTCGGTTTCGGCAACCCAGTCGGGGCCAAAAGTGGTACACACACTATAATATATACATAAAACAAAATAAATATATACACTTTTGTTTTATTTTTTGCTTTCCGACGATCGTACAACCAGGGTCCGATCTGCCGAATCGTTACCGTCGGCACACTATATTATTATTACAATAATTTGCAATTTTTTTCTAGATATTATTGTTACAATAAACGCAAAATAACCGTTTCAATAGGTATATTACGAAGTATTTTTTTATTGATTATAGTAAACCAGCTGTCCAAAGACAATATTACCTTTGTTCATTCTATACCGTTTAACATTCCAAAAGCTAAATCGATTTGGTCCATTAGTATAATTTTTCGACTAAAATATCAATAACAATGAATTATCTGTATTTTTATGAGATATTTAATATGGTAAATATAAAAACCTGAATTATAGAACATAATATTATTCTAAAAATATTGAAAAAAAATAGGATGTGTGGCTAGTTCACGAATTTATAATATTATATAAAAGGTACATTGTACTGTGTATAAAAGTGCCGACATTATTTGTAAAGAAAGGTTCTTAACTTACATTAATCTTGGAAAATCAGTGATAATGACATATTATATAATATTACGAACACCTATTATATAAATCACACTTTTAACTACGATATCGCAATATTATTACTTATTATCTTACGAAAATCATATAATGAAGTACGTAGGTATAACAGTTAGAGAAACTGTTCGAATTAGGATGAATTTATTTAACTCAATGATAAATACGAAAATGATAAAATTGTAATTTCTTTGAAATATTTTCCAAAGAATAGCTAGACAATTTGAAAAATGTCCACTCTAAAGCACAACCCGTATTAAATTATTTTCAGTATAAAAAAGTGCAGAGTGAAACTTTTGTAAAGCTTTTTTATTGCCTTAAAAAACGTTGACCGAATAAAGCGTAAGTATATAAAACACATCATATACCCTAGCTCTCAGAATCTGAAGAAAGTTTGATAAACAATCAATAACGACATCCCTTCAAATCCACTTTTAGTAAGCTTAAGAGATGTTTATCTAGCCTTTAAAATTTACGTATCTACATTTTTATGTTCAGCTAAATCCTATATGCAGAAATATATTGCCCGTAAGAGTAAGCTCCAACGTAAAGTACTCTACAAAACTTTCCATCAAAATTATTCCTATAAACTTAAAATAGTATATGCCACAACTAAATATTATTACGATATAGCATGTAGTGCATAATACTTAAACCCTATATTCCTATGTGGGTACATGGGGAGTAGGAGCATGACATATAAGATATAAATACACTTTTTTCAAACTCAATAACACTAATTTGTATTAACGAATACAAGCAGCTATAAACCTACTAAAATATATACAGTTTTATACTAGATTTTCGAATAAAATTTAGAGAGTATTTACTATTTTGTAGTCAAGAATGGCATCGTGGATCTAACTTTAGGGTTATGCCAATTTATAATATTCAAACTTTCCGGAAAACACCATTGTACAGAATTTCTAATGCACAACCTCATATGTATCATGAGTTTTAATATTCTTCTTACTGATCTCAAACTTAAATCAGTAGACAAAGAATCAAAAAAATTTCACGAAAGATTTCATAATACATTCTGACATTCATGCTTCCTACGCAAACAATCTTTGGAAACCCTTTGAAGATGGTTGATAATTTATTTAGGTATTAAATTTTTATAAATAATGATAAATTATTGCAAAAAAATAATTCTGAGCGAAGATGGCTAATATAATATACTAAGATTTATATCACTAAGTATATTAATTTATTATATATTTATACTACAATTTTATAGAAATTTATTTTACTATTAGTTATACAGTAGGGTGAATTCATTTTTCCGAAAACATTGCAATTGTCATATTATTGTTATTAACTTTTGGGAGGTCAAGACTAATAATTCTTAATATACTTTTCCGAGAAAAATTTTCTTGATAATTATGAAAAAAAAAAACATATTAGAAAAAAAAAATATTTTTACGCAAAACTATTTTTTGATAAAATATACTATATAGTTATATTTTTAGTTTATTTTATTTTTTTGAATTAAGTTGTATTCAAAAATATTAGCTCCTGAATCAATATCGACTTTTTATAAATCAAAGTAAATAGGTTTGTCACATAAATAGGTAATACCGTAAAATTAATTTAAATATTTTAAAAATGCCAATGTGTGTATTGACTGTTTATTGTGACTCGTGATTTGCTAATTTCTAAATAAAAATGATTAAAAAATCGCGTCATGAATTCACGTCATGCGATTTCCGCATCAGCCATATACGTAAAACGTATACATATATATGTATTTTATAGCGTTAATTATGTCACGCTATTTGATTGTTATTATTTATTTCTGTGTTAGTTCTTACAGTTCTTAGCCATCGCACTTTATTGTTTCAATATTCATTTTCCTATACTTCCCTACACATGATCGCAATACGTAAAAATTGTACAAAAATTTGTACATCATCGCATACAACGCCATCATACCTTAATTGCCTACTATACCCAATCGCACTCACACACATATACAATAAACACAAATTATAAAACATCATATTGTTCTCCAATCATTTCAATAATATAATGCTTTGCGCGATCGTCGAAGATTTTTATTTAGTTTCGTAGATCGTTATTAGTTACATAATTATATTTTTTACATTATTATTCTGTACCAGTGGTTCTCAAAATTTATGGATTCGTTTTATCTACAAGAATTCGACACTGCATCACTCTTACAGTCTCACATTAAAATATTGAACAATTTAAACTGTTTATTTTAAAAGAAAAATAGTAGAAAAATAATAATTAAACATTTTATCTTAGTTGTAGAGTCAAATGAACATTGACATTTTGAATCTAAAGAATAAATAGAATTAATACAAAGATTAAGCTTCGTAGTATGCCATTTCGTTTGAACAATTATTATTTTTATTATTATGTTGTTTTGGTGTTAACCGCGTTGGTAATAATACCATTTTATTCGAAAATAATATTTTCTTTATTTTTTTTTTTCTAATGGATATTTTATGCCACCACTATGCTGGGACCATGTCCTCCGGCTAAGAGCCAATGTTCTATATCATTCCCATGTGTTGGGCTGTATTCTTAAAATCACAGACGAAGTATAATATAGACGTCTATATTTGTTTTGGAAAATTCTAATAGGAATTGATAAGATTATACAGTGCTTATCTGTGTGTAGTAATTTACTCCAACATCTCTTGAATATTTGGTTTTTATTGAAAAACTCGAAGAGAGAAAATTTCCGTGTACAAATGTTGCTAATTTTGTCATATATTATATAACTATATAAGACCTATATAATTCAGCTTATGGCTTATCGTATAAAATATATAAGAATACAACAATAATAATAAATAACAATGAGATAGATGTTTCCAAAGGCATGTGAACTGTGAAGGACATTTGAATCTTACGGGATAACCTTATAAATGTAGCTTATGCTAACCAAACAGTAATATAAAAAGTTTTATACGTTTACAACGCTATCATTGGATTAACACAAAATTGTAATTTGTTTTTTCATTTATTTAGAAATAATAAAATTGTATATTATATAAGTAGCATTTTACCTAGGTACCTATATACTATATTATATGTCTTAATTTAACGTTCACATGTACGTTCGGAGACGTTAAAGTCTTATGAAATTCATGTATAAGCGATTTAATCAATATATGTATATATTATAAATATTAATTATAGGGTTGGTTTAAACATTTGAATGCACTACAAAACAAGTATAAACTAAATAGATTTAATTTTTATGCGATTATATTATTGTAACGACAATTTTTAATATCTCCACTAAATTTTGTTTAACTAAAAGTATCGCGTTTTTATTTTCTAGCTGCGACTATAATTATTACGATCCTTAATTCTTATCCTCAGAATTATAAATATATTTTTAAGTATTTTTGTATACGCAATTTAACAGCTATTATTTTAAGTCAAGCAAAACAATAAACAATATAAGTCTCGAGACGAGTTATTTTTTACGATGAACATTTAAAAAAATTTGAAAAATTAAAGTTGAATTATGTGAAATATGAACTATCTAATAATTTTTTACTTACACCTCAATACACGTGGAATATTCACAAACTAAACTAATAACAAAAATTATAAAAAAACGAATCATAACTGATAATTTGTTATACAATTTTATAAGACGAAAGGGAAACCTTAAAAGCTTAAAATTTAAAAGATAATTTACCTAATATATATAAGATATTATATAATATAGGTTAATACTGAACTGCAACCCTTCCCCCCTCTCTTGGCAAAAAAAAAATAGGAGTACCTATAATAAGTCAATTAGTGTGTACTATGTACAATAATTAGAAATAATAATAACGTTCACAAATTGATATCAATGGTTTATCAAAGGCTAATCAAAAATGTATTATTCAATTAGCGTAAAACTGGGTGGCGCATTTACAGTTTTACCATACCAAGACGATACATTTTAATGATGTGCAAAAATTTAACCCCCCTACCCTGGGCAATTCTTGGCTATGCCACTACTTGTATGCTAGTTCATATTTAAAACCTCTATGAGCATATTACTATTTAACTACCAGCCTATTGAACTATTGCTACCTCCATTACTTATATACCTAATAATAACTTGATATACAAGTTTAATGTATCTAAATAATTTAAATAATTTTCATTTATTTCATTAAATTATTTAATGTGTCAGAGGACAGAGGTGGCATTTGACGAGGTTATATGGACTATATACTCTCGCAAGGATGTATATAAATTGCCAAAATTGACATAAAAAAAACCTTTTTATATCTGTAAGAAACTAATCAATTGAACCGGCTATCGATTTCGTCTAACTTTTCTTTGTGCTAATTTAATTTGCTAAAAAATTATATGATAATCACATTAATGGTAATCTTACAATATAGGCAATGTGTTCATTACAATTGAAACAAAAAATTTACAGTTGCTAATCGTTTCATAAAAACTTACCTCACAAATCTCTAAAGCTCTACCTAATATAATTTTGTTTTCACATATTATATTGAACTAAAAAGTACAATCTAATACATATTTATTATAATAATAAGAGGATTAAACATAAATAAAATCAGTAAAAACAAAAATTATGAAATAAGAACAACATATGTAATGTACATTGTACCTATAAAACGAATATATTTCACGGTTATTTAAATTAAAAAAAAAAAAATTGATATAAGTACCTATTCATTTTCATCAAATCACTATTTTAAAAAATGACGATTTAATTTAATTTTTTTTAAGTAATCGCCTTCATCAATATTTGAGTTATTATATTTATTATTTAATACCTTATTATTTTTATCTGCCCTACTATGTGTCTATGTATATGAAATCAATAGCCGGTGGAATCAACATAAACAAATGTCCGTTCTGCGGAATCAATAAAACTACCCTCGCAAATACAACTACAAAATTAATCTCCTTAGTTAATTCAAATGGATTTTAATATTAGTTTTATTTTTTTCTTGCATAAAGCTTAAAATAATGTCCTACAGCTCCACTAAATAAGTTAATCAAGTTCCGCTTATGTTCATTGAACATTGTTCAATATTTTAAAAAAGTTTAAATACTTCTATTCATTTTTTCTATTTTTAAAATCCCATATTTTTACTTTCACTGTGTTCAATAGGTACTAAATTACATGGAGATCAATAAGGGTCATACAATTATACATAATATAGTTATCACCCCACCTATACATATGAAATTAATTCCAAATTTTTTATTTCTGATTTTAGGTAATAAATTTTTGGGATATTATTATATTTTATTGTGTTAATATATTATTTATTAATCACTAGAGATTATATATAATATAGGCTGACTATAACACAAACATAACGTTAAATATCGTTATTATAATTGAACGAACATACGCATTAATGAAATTCCATTTTAAATATGGTTGTCGGTCACTCTACCTCATAATTTCAAAATATTAACATTTAAAAATTGTATTGACTTATTAATTATTATTATAAATATTACAATCAATAATTTAACTATCAATAAAATAAATTGTCATCACGTATATATTTTATTAACAAATATACGTTCGTATAGTAATTATTCTATATTGTACGATTATTATTGAAAATAACATTCAAATTATTAATAATAATAATGATGATATCACGACCATGTCAAAGAACGAGTCTGCATTTAGTAATGTAAACGTATTATACCTACTATGTACTTATTGTATTTACTTCATTTTTCTTAAACTAACCCGCCGGTATGACCTTTTTTATTACACTCCAGCAACTCTATAGCACAATAATCGTTGATTTTCTTCAAAACACTTTTATAACATTCTAATAGCTTGGTCTATACACATTAAGTTTTTAGTATTCAAATCATGAGTAAATTCATTAAATTTTTAATATTTTTCATTGAAAAATTATAAAAGAATAATTAGATGTATTCTCTCACACTGTCTTCGTTACAGATTTAAACTACCTACAAAAGAGGTGAGCAATATTTATACATTTATAATTGACTAATATTTTTATTTCTATCTTAAATATTATAAATTATAACACTACCAATCTTATATCAAAAGCATTCTGAATTAAAATATCGAAGTAAACATAACAATATTATAAGTTAGCACTAACAATCATTTTAAATGTTATCATTATTCACACTATATTATTACTTTTTTTTATCATTTTACGGTCAAATCAAACAAAATAAATCGATTTTTTTTTCGATAACCCAAAAGCGCAAAATGATATTGAGCTTTGTACCTTGGTAGTGAGAAGTGGCGAATCCAGGTAGGTGGACCCCGGGTTTTATATTTTTTAAGTTACCCAGAAAACAGAAAAACAATATAATATAATAAATAAAAAATTTTCCTGGACCCCCCCCCCCTTGAATACATCCTGGTAGTGAAGTAAAAGCGCAAAAAAAAATGTATTACTCAATACAGTATCTTACCATTCTTACCCGTTTCACAACAGAGTGCAACAACGATTATATTGCATTTATCTATATTGTCGTTACAAATTACAACGATGATCGCAGTAAATCTTAAGTTATCTCCAATATACAATCATAGAAATTATATTTTTTATGCTTATTGGTTACAGGCTTTGATAGTAGTACCTAGTATTGTATTGATAAGAACATACGCATAACGCATAACATAATGCTTTTACTATAATAGTGGGTACATCATATTATACCAATGTTGATTCACAAAACAAATTGTACATAAATGTACGTCTTACCCACCAATCCAGCTATTATTAATATTATGACTCCTTAAACATGATTTAATGGTCCATAATTGGTTTAATTTATATTTTTTAAACTATTTATACAATTCTGAATTACTTTATTAATTAATAGATTTATATACATAAGTATATACAGAGATTCATCAAACATACTCTCTCCCATTTTTCCGTTTGTTAATGTATTATAATTTATAATATATATAATATATACCTAGGTAATATTTTCATTTATAACTAAAATTATTTCTTTAATAAATTGTTGCCATTTGTTTGATAGTTTTTGTTTTTTATTATAATCATTGTATACACATAATATTATATATACTGTTCTAAATATCAAAATCGAACGAATCGTTAAAAAAAAAAATTTTCCTCCCAATCACTAAGTTAACAAAATATATCGGTGCTCCTTATAAAACGGTTGGCTGCTTCACTGTTAATTTATAGAATATATTATAATATATTATAGAATACATAGGAAATTATTATTATAAATTGATTGACTTAGTTAAGTATTACATTTTTATTTTTAAAAACTTAATACATTTATTTTTGTAAAAATAGGAGTTCAACAATTTCAAACAAGTATAAAAACAATTTGAAGACCACTAGAAACTGATACAACAAAATTAGTGAAGAAAGATATAAGTGGACATCAAAATGAACACGTATTCATTATTAATAGGTATTATTATACATTTCATAAAATATTAATTAGATTTAACTTGTTTAAAAATCAAATAACAGAAGTAATGGATATTTTGTGGATGAAGTTGGTGTGTATGTTATGGGTTCGGGAAAAACAAAATTAATTTAAAAATATACTGCAACCTATTACAGTCTCAATGTGTACCAATGTACCATTCTGCACAAGTCTCGGGTCACATCACAATGAACTTTTTCTCTATATGATTATACAATGAATTTAACGACGGAAAATGTACTTCTTGAAAGACCGAATAATATACTTATTTATTATATTATTGTACATAATATACTCCGATAGTCCGATATGATAAAGGTTGATTAAAAATGTATTTAATTATATATTAGATAATAATACACTAAATATAGAATAGGTAGGTATATATAGGTACCTATTTAGATTATAATCTAATTAAAAAAATCCCTCACTATACTATTTTACATACAGACCAATAACCATAAACCTATATTATAGTAAATTAAGGGTACTGAAATGAGTCGTGGGACGTGGTTCTAAAAAAAATTATTTCTACCATTGATTATAGAATAGTCATTGCAGGAAGTATAATATGTGCTATGGCTAAAATCTGTAGTGCGGCTAATGAGCATATTATCTGAATAATGTAAAAATTATACAGATAGATACATAAAGTAATAAAAGTTTACTTTATAGTTATAACTATTAAATGATTTAAAATCGATAAAATCACTTGATTCTCAGAGAAAACGTCCTGCCATTATTTCAAATATCTATAAATAACATAAATAGCAAAATATTTTTAAAAATATGTAATTATAATTGTGCTACATATTATATGCTTTTATAAATACGTAAAATACCTAAACTTATTAATTTCTGAATTACAATAACTAAAAACATAATTGTTAAATCAAAACATTCATCTCTTCCTCAAAACCTTGTATTATTCTTCATTGTCCATAATAACACGATGACCAAAATTACTGTTACGGTTATGTACGAGTATGCATTATCCACATTTTAATAATTTTTTTTTTTAACAATGTTCATATTAGCCTTTTTAACTTTAGATTTTATCATACACATTTTAAAGTATACATTATAATTAACCGATTAAATTGTGACAAGCAACAGAATATATATCTATAATGATTAAACTGTTATAATATATGTGATTTATACTTCCTGTGGCAAGGCCTACACAAGCATTATCTAAGTGTTATTATGACGGTGTTCTAGGATAAGAGTAAGTGTGACGTAGATTGGAAGCAGATTTTTAAAAATGAATGGATTGTGCGAATACCTATTCCTAGTCAGAGATGAGAGTATTATTATTACTCTATGCACGTGGAGGACATAAAATAATTAATAATACGTTATAGTTATAAGTCGTTCCGTTCCGTTTATTTGCTTAGAAGGATAAATATAATATTTTAATCTTGCACTAAAACTAAAGTCTACAATAGAATATAGTCGTGGTGGCTTAATATAATAATCTCGGGTTTTTTTTTAAATTATATGACGTGGAAAGAACTTAGGTTAGTATTATTTTTTTTGTATCGAATAAGTAAATATTAATTCGTTCATAGTCTTGAAGAGGATTTCGGGCATTATAATTTCAAGCACGTATATGTGTAAAAGATTATAACAAAACATTAATCACATACACACCACACATTCTGGGTATGCGAGTTGTAGTATGTTTATTAAATTTTGTATTAAATAATATTATATGATAAATTGGTAATCAATAATCGTAATTCAAAAACACTGATACAGGATGTACAATTAACGTATCTATGTAATCGATATTTTAAAACCGTAAATAGTAAGTACGTATTATATTCATACAATATATATACACTATAGGTGTCAATATTTAGTTAATTTTTCAATAGGTAATAGTATAATTATATTTTTGTAAAATAATTTATACTCACTATCTACGAAGTTAGGTATACCATTTGACATTCATAATACAAACAAATTGTAATTACTAAATCGCTTATTTTATTTGTACGCTTAATTTCTTGAACAAAATAGTATAAATAGTTCTTTATTCTAAAACGTTAAAATTAAACTGTTAAACGTTTTAAATAAGTAAGTATTTTTATCAGGTATTCATTAATTCATATTTGAATTGATTAAACATATCGCCTTATAGCTATTATTATAGCCGGTAAATGCTAATATATTCTTATTTCACTATAAATAATTGTATATTCAATATAATATTAAAACATAATTTTGGTTTTACATGTATTTAAATGTATTATACTTATTACTAACAAAATATTTGCAAGAATAAAATAATATCAAGAAATTTTAGATGTCTATAAAATCTCCATTACTTCAACTGAAACGTACTGAAAGTCGAGGCTATTTAATGAATAAATATATTTGTGTTTAATTAATTTATTAATTTAGTATGTATTTATTCTTTTATCATAAACAGCTTACGTTTTTTGTTCAACCTATACACGCTCGTTTCACATCACAAGAAATGTAAATAACGTGTAAATTAACATTCATAATATGTCGTATTATATTAGTTGGATACGATTGGTAATTGGTATACAGTATACATTATACACAATACATTTAAATTGAATCGCATTACTCTGTAGTAGACAAAAAAAGATTGATTAAATAATCAATTGCAATACCTACCTACTACCTAATACCTATACAATAAATTATGTCCTATAGTCGCCTACCGCGCGGTTAGTAAGTTGCGATTACAAAAACACTCGACTGGAATATTATAGAAGTCGTCAAATTATATTATATTGGCGTCGTCGTATCTCAGATATTTATTTTATTTCTTTATTTTTGTTTGATTTCGTGTCGAGTGTTTATTGTTTGCACAAAGTGTTGTAATCATGTAGCATATTATATAGAATAAATAGATAGATGAGCTATATATTTTTTCTGTATATAATGTTATTTACATATAAACACATAAATTATAATATTATATAGGTACTATCTACTTGTACGCGTAACATGCAGTAGCAGTATAATAATAAAAAAAATTATAATAATAGTATCAACGTGGTAAACAGGGGTCTGCAGCAGAGTCTACAAATGAATTTAATATTCCCAAAATATCAAAACTTATATGGAACAATTAACAGCCTGAATTATCAAAGAAAGGTTATAAAATATAATACGAAAAATAATAGGTATTACATTTCCCTCAAGTGACCCTATTGCCTTTAGTAATTATGGTAGAAGTATATTATGGCAATTATTATAACATCACAAAAGATATAATATAATATTTACATAATATCAATAATTTGATTTATGATATCTGCATCTCTATATAGAGTGGCCCACTGTGATTTGATGCTAGAAAGTAGTGCTAATTAATTGTTTAAGAAACAGAAAAACATGTATGAATACTCTATATACAATGGCAAATCTAGGATTAAATTTTTGAAGACTTCTAAAAAAAAAAACTACTATATTAAAGATAACTTTTGTAAATATCGAAGGAAAGTTGATGTCCTGAGAAGATTAAGACCCTTGGATCTCCCTAGATCCACCACTGTCCATTTATAATGTAAGAGAATTCATAATATTTATTAATATTAATGTATTAATATTATTATTGTTATTATTATATTACAATAACAACAAATTATGTTGGCCTTGGCGATAACCGATGATATGGCAACGAATAATTTTAATTAATGATAAATTATTTATATTTTATACTGTATACTAATAATAATATATTCTAGGCATTCTGGCTGCAAGTGGTGAGCGGTATAATTTTGGCGTCGTCGGTAGCACGAAAACTACCGGAAATTCGTACTGGAATTGAGGTGCTGGCTGTAAAGCTTTAGAGTCTAGTTGTTTCTCCTCCCACGTCGTTTCAGGTGAACAGAGACAATTCTAACTCTGTTCTCTCATATCTAAGTATACGCTATATAGTGGTCGGCGCATGCGTGCGCGATTTATCGTTTTAAAAGCTATAATAAAAACGGTCGTCAGATTACTATTGTTTTCCGATTTTATAATCTAATATATGATACTCCTACCACGATCCACGCAAAGTACCACTGACTCGATAAACGCAGTCTGCCGCCGCCACCACCGATGTATCTCTATTACTCGTGTTTTTATCTGAGCCTATTATTTTCGGGCCATCGTTTTTACATACACGCGTACCGCGGCAGTCTACCATAACAATTATAGGTACGCGGTACCCGATCGCGATAATATCACCAAAAAACCGCCCAAATCTATCACGGCGATATAATATTGTTATTAATTATTACACACGACATTTAATTAGAGCTTGTATGTGAATGTGTGCGCCCGCAAAGCCTAAAAACCGATTAGATCCGAATAATTATTTTAAGATAAATATAATATAATATTATAGTAATTATTATCCTCGTGTCGTTTTCGTATTCGTTCGCGTATGCTGCACATGTGATAGATAAAGTTATATTTTTCTATAAGACACAAATTATTGTATTATATTATTATTATTATTATTATTATTATTTCATACAGTCATATTTTTGTATGTTGTTATTGATTGAAAAGTTTTTAATTCAATTTTGTTTTTATTTTCAACTATACTTTTCGGTTTTGGTTCATCTATGCAGAAACTCATACTACAGACTCACGAAGCACCAGGGACGTGATGGGTAATATATATATATTATAACACTACACTATTAAAATACACTATTTACAAGTTATAATAAGTACGCAGGTGGCAGGTACCTACTTTGCTGTAATACTACATAATTAATAATGATTATACTGTATATATAAAGTACGGATTATCGTGTTTTCTGTATTTGATAAAAAATTAATTTGTTATTAATTAATACTGAATAGATGATAATCATATTTTAATAATTATCATATAATGTCTGCTATAATATACAAATAATACAACATATTATATCCAATAATTATGGGCATAGTTTTAGTATATATATATATATGTATATACATATTTTTATATTTAAACATAATTTTAACTTATTTGATCATATTAATACATTTGTAGGAGAATATGAATAATGAGTTTAAATAAAAATTAATTTAAAAAAAATAATAAATAAAAAAAAAAATGAAATGGTAATTACAACTATGTGTTAAGTTGTCATTATCGCTAAAAGAGTTACCAAAACTTTTTCCGAACTAGGCCATTTAAAATATTATAATTATTAGTCAAAAATATTTTCATTAAAAGAATTATTATTACAATGTTTCAACAATATAAAAACAATATAATGAAAAGTACTTCTTATGAATATAATATTTTTTGTTATTGTATAAACTATTTTCATACCCAAATAAATTTGAATAAAAAATGTTTTTTGTCATTAGTTATATGCTTTAATATAGTACCATCACTTCCAAAATGTAATACAGACTATTAAATCGAGGTCTAAATACTGTAAATGTAAGGTTATATAGCCTATAGGTATTATTTAATTTTTTAAGGAGCTCCCTGAATTACGAAAAAACAATCAAACGTCAATAGTGGTATTTACCTTCGATCGGCAGGCCAGTTGTGGGAGGATCAGACCCGTACGTAGAACTAACGAAACAAAAGTCAAACAGACGCATAGGAGATCGCAAAAGAACATTATGAGGTGGTATTGGATCGGGTAACATACAAGAATCGATGATTTAATCCCTGTAGCATATGAGCGAACAATGCAGAACAAAATCTAGTTAGCAACATCACTTACATAGCATAATATTTTAAGATCTTTTATAAGTTTCAACTTTATAGGTATTAGGTACATCGCAGTGCTATTAAACTTGGATCTCAAAAGATTACTAATAAAAGAAATTATATTTAAGTTTTTAACAGATTTCGATACCTACTTGAATTTTACTCATTACAATTTAAAGTCAGTGACTTGTTTACAGGGTAGCCGACTAGGCCCGGTCCTGCCCAATTTTCGTTTGACTGTTTAATCTTTTTATCACAAGTAAAAAATAAAATGAATTTGATAACATTTGATAAATGAATTGATTTTACAGTGATGTATGTTAGGCGTGTCTGTACAGCATAACTTGTCGAAATAATGCTTCAATTTCAAACTTCGGGGGGTGGTTTCCGATGGCAAAGTTAATATCCTTGGTGCAACTATAGAGGTCAAAACTAAAAATTTTCCAGTAGTTTTCAAAAAATTGTGACGGAAAACCAGTTAAATCGACAAAGTCGATTTTTTTATATAGTTATAACTTAAAAACTAATCACTGTAAATACTTGAATTTTTCACCATATGTCTATATTAGTGTTATATTATATAAACAGTTAAAAAAAATAATGATAAAAATAAACAATTTTCAAAATATTTTGGCTTTTTTGAGTTATTATAAGACAACTGAAATTTTCAATTTTTCTAATTTCCATTTTTTTTTCGAAATGTCGATAAAAAAATTTTGGGTCACCAAATAAACTTGAAACTTTAATACAAGGTTTCTTATCATTTATTTTTATTGTGGTTAAAACAAATCAAAAATTATTAGTCACAATTTTTTTTACAAGCGCTTAAAGTTCAAATTTTTACGAAACATGTTAAAATTGCGAAAAATGTACATGTAACTTTGTTGTTGAAAATTCATAAAAATTTTCGTATTTATTATATCTAAGATTAAAAAAATTAATACTAACTTATCTATAAGTTATCCTTCAAATAGCTACTAGAAGCATCATTATAGGAAAAATGTTATTAGCATTTGAATTTTAAATTTTTTAGAAATCACGTAACGATAACGATTTGTCCTCAAACGACTTAATATTTGTTATTATTCAAAGAGTGTAAGTCCTAATAGTTACTATACAACAGAACAAAACGAGACTACCCACTGTTTAAAGTAAATTAAAATATTAATATGAATATAAAATAATGATAAAATTGTTACCTATTATATTATTATATACCATTATACCAACGAGTATGACGAGTACGTATACAGTAAATACATAATATATTCATTTTTGTTTTTTTTTCGGGATTCTACTCATGCAAATTATTTTTTTACATTTTTACAACAGTTAAGATTTTTTCCATGCAAGTGTATCATTTAAACCACATAAATAATAAACTAATTATACAATTTTTACTTACTTTTATGTAGATATTTTTGTGAACCAACATAATGTGTTGACTAACACACGAGTTAATAAATATTTAAAAAACAGATAAATGAACTACTAAAATATGATTGTATCAACAAATAATATTATTACGTTATAATATTGTTAACCAACATGAACAATTTTAATTATTATTAAACAAATACACATTGACACAAATACACAATAAGATTAAATAAATCGGTTTTATAAAAATCATTCTTCCCGTTATAACATTTACCCCAAAATAAGATCAAAGTTAAGTACTTATATAATAAACCTTGAGTAAGTTATTATAAAATATACAAATAGACTAATCTAATACTTATAAGTATTGTAAATTGTTACATATAGGAGAAAAAATTATGGTTTTATTTTTATCTTCCATGGTTTTTAATAAGATACAATTAAAATAATATATTTTACGCGGTACCTACCAAAGTAGATACCTTGGTACCTACCTACCTATAATAATAAATAATAAATATAAGATTAAAATATAGCTCAATCCAAGGGATAGCATTTTGTCATGAAGTTCGGATATAATGACTCTAAAGTTACTTGATAGCCAATTTTTGTGATATCTACAACTGTGGTATTTAAACTTGTAAGTTATTAATAATAAATAAACTAAATATAACATAACTATTCAAGCTGAGAACCTCATTATAATTTATATATAATATAATCCATGTATGATTCTTATTTCTTATTAATTTTCATGTAAGTATATAAGTATATAAATATATAATATAAAAATAACAATATATGTAGGAATAATATCCGTATAAACATTGTGCTTATCTATTTATATAAATAATATATATATATATATATATATATCGAATAAAACTGTTTGTAGCGTTAAATGCGATCAAGCACAATTTACCTTACTAGAATAATGGATAGTTAACAAATTATATTAAACTTTTTTTTAAAAAAAAAAACATACATTTTCTTTGACGTAGTTTTAGAACAGAACTGCTTTTAAAGACGAATATATTTGTTCATTTCATCAAATAAAATATGATTTTGAATGTACATTGCTTTTGAATTTTCGAGTGATTTACAATGTTTAATGGTCGTTTAACACGCGAGTTTATTACAGAATAATTAGTAATTGTGTACCAAATTCCCCGTACTTAACTGTTTAAATATTTGATATCCAAGGGTTAGGAGGCCACATTTTTTAATGAAATCGTATGAATTTTTTCTAGAATAATAATATATATAAAAATTTATTATTCTTCAATTCTTGTACATATTTTTTAATATACATATTATAATGTATATAAATATATTATACGTAGTGACAGTATTTAAATTTAATAAATCTCAAATTACTCTATAAGAGTGTTTAATAATATATTATATTAGGTTATAATTGTATAAATATAAAGTATATAAACAATATAAACTTAATCGGTATAATTGCACCATCAATTATTTAAACTGTTGTCTTTTTCAACACAATATTTTCCTGTATCTACCAAAAAAGTAATATACAAAATGACAAAAATTTAGTAAAAAATCGAAAAAAAAATTATTCATTTAAAATATTATTAGAAATTTGGGATTCTAGAATTAAAAATTTAAGAATTCATTTAATAATCAATATTCAGGTGGCTAGGTAAAACAATTGTTACAAAATAACAATCTTTATTTCATATGAATGTCATTTCAATCGTACAATAATCTTTGTGACCTTGCCCTGTAAAATAAGTTGTTTCAAATTTATTTGTTTTCCGTCTGATATTGAAACTTGAAGTGACCTATATAGTACTCAATATTCTGTTATTGCTGTTTTTGTAATTCAATATCGACGAAATTTTACTAACAGTAATTTCGTCAAATACATAATGCTTAATATCTGAAGTACCTTTCAAATGCCGTATTTCAGTAAAAATCTGTTTGATATTGTACAGTTTTGATATGTTACGGTTACAATAGAAACTCTATATGTTAATATTTTAGTGAAAAAATACAAATGAAAAATATTTTTTTAATTTTAAGAACTTACGCATACCTTTATATTTTTGTTAAAAGAGCAAATATTAGTGCCATCAACTTGAATTTTCTTAAAAATGTAAGTTCATACAAATATATGTCTACAGTAGATCCCTAGTAAGGAAATTCTTTTTTTACATAAAAATTGCACTATTTTTATTAGTTTACATATAACAAAGAATACCTATATATCATACCAGATATTTATAAATTTTTTCTACAATAATATATACAACTCTAATCTATATTTATGAAAAGAATAAAGTATATTATTGTGCACTAATTTGCAAATAATAGAAAATATTCTATCATTATTCATGGCTATATAATACATTTTTGTTTATTAAATACACGTTAAGAACCTGACGATATTAAAAATACTAAAAAATTTAAATAAAATAAAGAATAACTATAAAAAAAACTCTGTTACACAATCGATTTAAAAAAGTTATTTTATAATATTATTGAAATCATACTCATAATATGTAATAATACTAAATATTTAGTAGGTAATATTATATAATAATTACATATATATATAACTATCCTATGTATCCACCTATTTTTTTCAAATATGTACCTACTTGAAAACCGTTCTTGTCATGTGTAGATTAAAACATTACGTTTAATAAATTATGATATTATTTAATTAGTATTGTGACAAACCAAATGATTAAATTAGGTTTAATATGATATATATAAATACATCAATAAAAAAAATAATCAATAAATGTTTACGATGAAGTTGAAAAATATTCGCAAAAGTGGCTACACATACTGGGTGTTTATTTTTACGAGAAACATTAATCAATCAGTAATCACTAATTATTTTGAAAAGTGTTGATGTACCTATTGAAAAATATTGTTTTTTTTTAACAAAGTTGAAGTCAAAATAATTTTCAGCGAATTTTTATGGACAACAATCGAATTTTCAACGAAATTTTAATGAAATATAAATAACTAAATAACCTAAATAGGTAGGTGAATTAATGCATCATCAACATCTTACAAGGCTATATAATACTCCATTCCACTTTTTAAAACTAAGTTTGAAAAACTAGATACTCATTTGAAATTTAATTTTTATATGATATCAAAATATTCTGCTACCGAATAAACTAAAATTATAAATTATGATAAGGTATTGTACATCCATTATAAAAAAATCCATAATAATTAAATAGGTATATTCTTGAAAATAGATTTCACAAATTTTAACTATTATTATATTTTTAACAAAAAATAATGAGTACTTAAGTAATTCATATTTATAACCACATGAAAAATAATAGAGTTAACTAGTTTTCAATCGAATATTATAATTTATTATAAAAAAAATTCGATATTTTTTCAAAAAATTGCTGAATTTATTCATAAATCGAAGAAATTAATGACGAAAAATAAAGAAGTATATAAACCTACTTAAGTACACAATATAATTATAGCTAAAAGACAAAGATTTGATATCATTTATTCATAATTCATAATATAAGTATAATGATAATAAATATACAATACATATATTAAAAATAAGAAATAAATAAATTGCCATTAATGCTGCGTGAGTACTTTAGACGTCTTTAATAAATAACAAAATTATCGTTTACTCCTCGGTTTTCAATTTAAAATTGTTGAAAAAAAAGTGTTAAATCTTATTCAATGTTGTCGCTACATGTTTAAACCTTTTTTAATTAATGCACAAACCATAATTGCCGGAATTTATCTAACGAGAGTTTATTGAGTATATTGACAAACATCATAACGATATTTTGTCATTAATACGAAACTAATTGTGTTCAATTGCTTCGATAGCCTAGCATACGTATTAAACTATTGGCATATATATATATAATAAATATTTTACACCATTTATAACTCGTACAATTTATGATTTGTTATCTGTTAAATGTATAGGTTTAGATTTCTTGGATAATGGTTCAATTTTCGAGCACGCCATAACGTGCGCAGGTAATATATTATTTTTCCCAGCACTTATATTATAAAATTAGGTATATATTATTTTTTTAAATTATAAACGAAGATTTTTTTGTTTTTTTTTTTATCCCGAATATCATCAACGATTTCGCACTACAGAATTCGGCAGATTCCACTACTTCTTGTTGACGCTATGTGGTCTCATCTACATGAACTGCGCCATATCCGTGAGTGTTGTGTCTTTCGTCCTGCCTTCCGCGCAATGCGACTTCAACCTCAGCTCATCGGACAAAGGCTTATTGAACGCCGTGCCTCTTTTAGGTAATTATATAGTATAATAATCAAAAAAGCAATATCATCACTAATGAACTTCTTTTTAAATGAGTTAAGTTAATATTTTTCTCAATATTATGTTTAAACAAATGTTTAGTCGTTTGGTGTTAAATATATGATCAAACAACTATTATTTAAACTTAACTTAACATTCCTAATATACTAAAGCCGTCTTAACTATAAACGAACTCAAGTCAATTTTTCTCATTAAGTTGTCCACTTTTTTTAATAATAATTCGTAAAAAACGTAAGTACAACTTTGTACTTAATCGGGTATTGGTTATTTTCTATAAGTCTAATTCTGTTATAGTTAATACATTGTATAATTATATTGTTTACTTATAAAACTTCAGCTTAGAGTTAATGAATTTAATTTAATTTAAATTGACTTTTCAGATTTCCGCATTTCATAATGTATGTGTATTGTGTATCTTATTTATAGGCATGCTCCTGGGAGCGTACTTTTGGGGCTGTCTGGCCGACATGCACGGTAGAAAGAAGGCTTTGATCGCTGCGCTGCTTGTGGATGGCCTGTTCAGCCTGATTTCGAGCTTCCTCACTTTCTTTTGGCCATTTTTGTTCTGTCGTTTCTTCAGTGGTTTCGGGTAAGTACAAGTACAATGCGATATTTTAATAATAGTATTTACTATTTAATATTTAAGTAGTAATATTACTAAAATATACTTAATGTACTATTAAAAAAATGCTTTGGACAAATTATTTGAAATTTAATTAAAATTACTATATGCACTTACTAATATTTAAAAATATCACTTTTATATTAAATTATATGAGGATTTATTTTTTAACTTTATCTCAACTCAGTTAAAAATATATTTAACTATCAAAATAAATTTATATATGATTTAATATAATATTATGCATGATATTATTGATATTATTTTATGATTAATGGTGATATTGTTAGAAGGTCATTATACTTTTGCGCATTATATTATTGTATCCAACAGATCAAAATAAATTATAGTAAATTAAGTACTTGATTCTATAAGTAATAAAGTACTTTCGTGTAATACGAATATAAAATATCAATATACGTTTCTTTTTTATAAAAAATATTGTATTGATTGAGTAAACAATTAAAAAATATTTATTATTTTATTATTTAAATCGTACATCATGAGTCATGACGTTTGTTTATAGTTTGTCTGGATACTTGGGCATTTGTTTCTCGTATTTGGGTGAATTTCAGCCGAAAATCTATAGAGAAAAAGTGCTGTCATGGCTGGAAACGTTTTGGACAATCGGCATCATACTACTACCATGTATGTATAATATTATAATAATAATGTAAAACATTTAGACAATATCTTAATAATTAGCTAACCTGAAGGGTTCTTTTTTACGTATTTGAACCGACGGCGCCGAGAGAACAACTTTCGCATTACTTCCAGGACGCCGCCTTCACTAATTAAAAATAATAATAATAATAATAATACAGTCAGCGTAAGCACAATAATAAGGGATTATCAGGACATACCCCGATTAACCCTCTTTACAGCTAATATAATATATAAATTATTTTGGGTTGTATGTTTCGTTACTATTCGCGGTCCGGCCGAAATCAGTTACCCTGGATACTCCTTCTTGATCTGCGTTCTTGATCGCCCGTCCCTTTCATGGTGCCATGAGGGTAGAATAATACAGAGTAGTTGGTGGCACCTCCGATGTTTTCGTGGGTTGATTTTCTCTAGTCTTCTCACTGTCTATCATTTGCATCCTCTTCTTTGTGAGATAGAATGTGTTCTAACATACTACAAAATTCGGAGCGGGCTCGTATGAAAGCTTCTATCAGCGTATCTTTTTTTCCTGGTCTTCGATGCTGAGGGATCGGCAGAGAAAGTCGGACACATCTCGGGTAAACATGGTGACCGTTCTGCAGGAACGGCCGCATCCTTTTCCGCTCGGCGTCCTATTGGGGGTAGTCGAACGTGATGTGTCCCGAGTCGTCCTCCGGGCGGAACCTGAAGAATCCTATAATTATTTATTAGTACCTTACAGTATGCAGCTGTATAACATAATAAATAGTAACTAATAGTTATAACATAATATTATAATAATAACAAAATACTTAACCATCGTTTATTGTGTTCATCAACAGTGGTTGCTTGGGGCATCATCCCGTTATCGGCCAACTACACTATCGGAATACTCAGGTATTCATCGTGGAATCTGTTCCTAACGTTGTGCTCGTTGCCCAGTATCCTGTTGGCCTTGTGGCTGACCCAGTTCCCGGAAAGTCCAAAGTTCCTGTTGGAGTGCGGTGAATTTGATGAAGCACTTGATTGTCTAAAACGGATTTACACGGAAAATACGGGCGAACCGGGAGACGCATATCCCGTACGTTACTATGCCTTATTATTGTTATATAATACGCGTATAAAACGTCCCGAAACAAATAAAATCATATCACTGACGAATGTGAGCGAGCATTATATTGCTGTTAACACACAACAGAAACTTCTACAATTCATGTGTGCATTGTGGACTTAACCTTATATTGGTTAGAAAGTTGTAATAGTGTTTGTGTTTGGTTACATCGCTGAACTTGCGAGTACCTACACTGTATATAAAAACAAGTAATTGCAAAGAAGATTTCTTACAGCTTTCTTAATCATATATATAAAGGGTGGCCAAACTGCGTCTCACGAGTCGCATGCGGCTCGCATCTTATAGTAACATTTTCACAAAAAAAAATTTTTAATATGAATTTATGTATTATATAATAATATGATCTTTTTTCATTTTTACATTTTGGCTCTTCCATATTTATTGATATGTTTGGTGGAGCCACCCCTGATATTATATAGTATAAAATATAAATCATTAAAATACTTTTTATGGTTAAGGATGCTGGCCACATCTTTCTGAATTTAAGGAGAATATATTTTTTTCTTGCTATAAGTACATGTTGATAAGTAAATAACACAAGATCTTCTCCAAGGTCCTTGTACCTATGTAGTTACTACATTTAACTTAATTTATTGCACTTCACTCTTCACGTACATCGTACTTTGTAAAAATAGAATCATGATTCGATTTGTATACTTATTTTGAAGGTGCGGAGTCTCATAGAGAACGAAGTCCGATGCAGCGTGATCAGCATACAGTCAAAGCGATCATTACGCAGCATGAAGACGGTCAAAACGCCAAAGGACCTTAAAAACCTGCTTAACGAGGTGTGGTACCAAACTAAAGAAATGTTTAAACCACCACACCTGAAGAACACATTGCTTACGTGTCTCATACAGTTCGGTCTAACTTCCAGGTAAGTAAACCTGCAGTACGTATTGCAATACTCAAACATTTTAATTACGTATTTGACTCGATTGTAGTTATACGGTATATATCTGTATGTGTATAAATGTATTGCTTAATCAATTATAGAATATCAAATATATTTATATTTATTATATTTTAGTGTTTAAATGCTGACTATCGTTGTGTTTAATATGTTAATTTATCATATTATTGTATCAATTTATAAACTCCTATCAAAAATGGACACTTTTTGATAATTTATGAAGGATTTTACAATTTATTTAATTAACAATTTAATGATAGACTGCATTTAAATACTTCTATAGTAGGTAAATAAGTTGAAATATAAATAAAATAATTACTATTTAGGTAATAGGTATATATAATGACTATAATAATAAATGTATTATAATTCAATAAGTGGAATAAATAAAGATTTAAATAATAATAATATTATTATAATGGTTACTACATTTTTAAAAAAATTTTAATATTTCATGGAAATCTTTGCTTAACTATTAAATTAATAATAATTTAAGACATTTTCAAAACCTTTATATACTTACTATAGCTGATACTTACGTCATACTAATAACTAGAGCAAGGACTTTTATGCATTTGCATTTTATTTCTTACTGATCTTATTATATTATGCTAAATAAGTAAGGACAAAATACGATTTTCAACATTGTTGATAAAATAACTATATTTTTAATACACAAAATTGCTTATTATAAAATCTGGAATTTTAATAAATATGTTTGATTATCTGAGCCTTACTTCGATGTTTTACTGTTTATTTTTTTATTTTTGAAAATCATATAATTTAGTATTATATTTTTAATAGTCAAAATCGATAACTATATGATTAATTTGTGAATATTTAATACTTATTGTCTATTGACTATAGCCTATCAACACCAAATTATTATGATTAATATTTTCTAGATTTTTAGATTACAATGAACAGACCGTATAGTATTATAGACTATAGTGTAGTACAAAATTCATTTACGATTATTTATGTATGTATATATATATATATATATATATACACCTAATAATTTATTTAAAGAATATTTTTATTACGGATAATTTAATGTGAATAATAAGTTAACACTTTTTAAATATATATCTGATAGTTTTGTTACGTGTATTACATAAAAGTCATTTCTCTACGAACGATATTAAAATCTTAAAAAATTAAAAACGCACCTTCACTATGACTGGCGTCGTGATGTTTTGATATCTTATCGTTACAGTTACTACACACTAATGATGTGGTTCCCGGAGCTGTTCAATAGGTTCGAGACATTCGAACGCCAAAAACCCGGCGTTGAAGTGTCAGTGTGCCAAGTGTCATCTGTGTACATAGAACACGACGGTGCTTTGAACTCGGCCGACTTGTGTGGGTCGGCGGTCGGTGAGTCGGTGTACACGCACACCCTATGGATTGGTATAGCGTGCATACCTACATCGCTGTGGATGCCGTTGTGCGTGCACCGACTTGGCGCTAAATTCTTCTTGGGTAATATTACAAGACTACTTAATATTGTCGTGGGAAATATATTGATCCTGTTATATGTCAAACCACTTTAATATTCGTTATGAAAATATTGGTTACCGAGTAATCCGGTAAACCGGAATAAACATTAATTTTCCAGAGTAAAAAATTAACTACTTATTCGAGGGTTGAATGCTGCTATACTAGCGATATTAGATTGTATTATAGTATAGGGGGAAATTTAATTAATTTAAGAATTTTCTATCAGTTAAATAAAATACTAGTTTATAAATGTAAAAACTAAGAAGGGTAACTACAACACTACAACACTTTGATTAAATCAGTAACTTGAGTTATCGCTGTAAATTTAAATTATATACCTACCTTATATTATATATTAACATTTACTTAGGTACCTGAAACATAGAAATGGTTAACCATTTTAATTCAAGAATATTTCGGGTTACTGTCGACATATGCACATTATTTTATTATTCAATGGAGAGTTTACGCAACTTTACACTTTAATAAACAGTTATGTGGATTTGCCACTGACCAAAAAACTTAGGCAAAAGGAAAAATTAATCACATTATAAACAGTTGGTACTTTAATTGTAAAAAAAAAAAATGAAAATTATGTATTGAAATCCATCCAATGATATTGTGATTGGATCAAAAATAAAACTACAATAACAATACATAACAGTGAATGTATTATAATATTTCAAACTGTTTAAATATAGTGATGTGCCTGTTTGTGTCTGGAATTGTGGCCGCCGCTCTTTACTTCGTGAAAAACGCTCTACAAAATCTCATACTGTCGTGCCTGTTCGAAGCGTTCAGCGGACTGGGAATTAGCGTGTTGCTATGCATCATGGTCGATCTGTTTCCCACCAACATGAGGTAAGGCTTAGGCCAACCATATAAATTATACATTAGGCCTATTATAAGGCCTAATAGATAACAAATAGAAAATATTAAATCCTTCCATAAATATTATAAAAGTTATTTATATACATTTACCCTATAGGCTATGTAGCGAATAATTAGTTTAAAAAAAAAAGTAATATATTGAATAAAATACGTTAATGTTTTATATGTTGTGTGTGTGTGTGTGTGTGTAGAGTAATGGCAGCCGCAGCTTCAGCGACGTTCGGCCGCCTCGGATCATTGTTGGCCAATATCACATTCGGACTGCTCATCGACTCGCACTGCATCCTGTTAATCATCATATTCAGCTCGTTGTTGATAAGTACGTATATATTATTATAAATTACAAACAATTTAAAAAATCTCAAACGTATATATTATATTATTAAGTAGACACCTAACCTATAACGATAATGGGCTAAACTATTCTCTATTATTCTATATGACCAAGTATAAATTATATTTTTGTGTTAAATGAATGCTCTGAAAGTTTGAAATACTAATTAATTGTTAAAAAACGTTTGAAACGAACTTCTATAAATACAATCACACATAAATATGATCTTTATAAGCATGGTGTTAACTTTTTACGATAATTATCATGTAAAACTCGAACTTTGCTCAAAATCGTTTTCCGAGAATATGATGATAATTATTATTTACGAACTTATAATAATACGTTAAGTTTCAAGCATCAAGTTTTTATAATTCTTGTTGGATATAAATAAAATATACATTATTAATAAATACTTATTACTTACAAATTATTATTATACTCGGTGTATTTACATATTATTTACACGTGTAACATTTTTAAGATTAAAATTGGTATTTTTTGGTTAGGTATTTTGTATTAATACCTTATTGCTTATGCAATCCAACATTGGGCTAATTAATTGGTAGAGTAACCCACGCAGTAGATTTTAAATATAGTTTATTTATTCATTATTTCCTATCTCCGAAAAATTGAACAAACAAATATGAATTCATAGTTCATACCATCCTGCATGGTAATAAAAATGACCACTTTCAGGTTTATATATTATAGAGATGTATCTAGAAAAAAACCAAAAACACGGTCAAGTCAACTGATAATTTATAAAATTAAAGTATATGACCAGTGGTGTAATGGAGCGTATACGCGGGTATACAGCGTATAGGTACTCACTTCTGTTTTTCTGTTTTTCGTATTTTACTTATAGAATAACACGCATGATACGTGGGTATACGAGTATGATGGAATTGCATTTATTCTACTTATACCTATCAATTTGATAAATAATTTTGAATTAATAAATAAAAATTACCTAACCTTATTGGTTTTACGGTTTCCATAGTTAAAACAACTGTTTATATTACTTAATTAGTAATTACTTACTATCTATGTGTCATTAACTCATATAATATAGGTACCTACCATAATAATAAAAAAATTTAATATATAATAATTAGAGCGCTGATTTATATGTATTGAAACCAACCAAACATGCACTAAGAAATCTTAAATATGCATTAATGTATATGCATTAAAATGTTAAAATAGTCATAAAAATAAATAATATGTATAAAAAAATTAGTTTTTGAAAAATAGTAAAATAATTACAATCATGGTCCTAATCGATATTTTATTATTTTAGTTAATGTATTTATTTCTCCGATTGATCTTAGCCCTATTTAAGACCATATTTGGAAAAATGTTTAATCATACAAATATACCTTTACTTATTTTACCTATTAATTTATTTTGATATTAGTCGAAACTATAAAAATATTTTTTTTCTTATATCATAATATACTAATATTATAGTTTTGTAGTGATATAATACTATAATAGTATATATTTAAAAAATGTTTAAAAAACAAAACATCGAAATATGCACTAAAAGATGAAATATGCAATTAAAATTTTAAAATAAGCCCTTAAAATAGAAAAATGTCAAAATAATACAAAAATATGCACTAAAAAAGTCGCATATTTAAATCGTTATGTCACGAAACAAATTTTTTGCTCACCTAGCATATTATCATATACAACCAACCAGAATAAATTTGTAAATATGTACAATAAATACATTCAAATCCACGCTTTAATATACGTACATTAAAGTAGTATATTGTATGTGACGGTTGTGATGGGGAGCAAAGCCGCCCACGTTTATATACCACGCACATTTAAGCGTATATACTCACTAAAAAAATTACGACTCCATCACTGTATATGACATAAACATTGCATAACACAAATTTATTTATATGCTTTTATGTATATCGTAAGGTTAACCAAGGAAAACCAGAAATTTAAGATACGGTTGTTGGGTTAAGAGTTATACTTGTCAATATTAATATAAAAAAATAGTTTTTTGTTGAGCAAAAAGTTACGTGAAGAATAAATAAATTCTGACTTGTAATTTTGATTTCAAGCTCGTCTGATATATATCTGATAACTCATGGGAACTTAGCTTTCTATCGTCTATAACAAAATAGGAACCATTTGTGCAGTCGTTTTTTATTTTAATTTATTTATTTATATTATTTTTTTCAGTAAGCGGCCTACTTTCTTTAGCTCTTCCAAACGGAAACAACAAAGACTTAGACTAGCGGTCGGTTACCGCGGACTACTCCATCGGATATACATATTCGGTAATATGCTTAGATAAAATAAGTACGGCAGGTATAATATATATATATATATTTATATAACTATGGAAATTTTTCTATTTTAATGCATTAAGCCCTTATATAAAAAAACTTAAGTTTAGTCCCCTTCTATAATTTATGCAGTTTTTGTTGATGAATAATTATATTTTAGAATAAAACTATATATAGAGTGTAGGTACAATGTAATCTTATTTCTTTATTTACAGATATTGCTTTTAACTACTGTTGAATTCACAGAGAATGTCGGTTTGAGTGTGCTAAATAACTGTTTTTCTGGATAAAAAATATTTATTTTTGAAAAAAAAAATTATTTGTAAATTTATAACTTAATTACAATTTGACAACTATTTTTTTTTTTTCTAAATAAATAAGTATATCAGTTTAATATTTAATTTTTATAAGTGCATACCATATACGAATTTTTAATAATTTCTTTTTTTTTTTTCATATGATATTGTTATAAAATAATAAATAAAATAATATTTTAAGCATTAGTTATAGGTCCAACAACTTTGTAATTTTTATTAAAATATTATGTTTTATTTATGAATTTTTGAAATGTTAGATCGTTTTTATTCCGTTTTACTTATGTATAATATATATTTTGTCCGATTGTAATTATTATTATCATAACGGTATTTATTATAACTTATTATAATATTATACTCGATGTATAATATATAATATAGCATTATACATAGGTATTTATTATATAATGAAGTAAAAATGTGTTTTCATATTTTTTTATCTATACTATTCTATGGTTAGACTTAGATTTAAAAAATGAAATTTCTCTAATCCGCAAAAATAATTCCTCGGTTATTCAACAAAACACTTTTTTCTAACTCAGTGGCGAACCCAGGGGAGTAGACCCCGGGTCCGGACCCCCCCCCC